>JAXLNO010001416.1:0-57475 GCA_038087875.1 Malacoraja senta | reverse complement strand
ACGAAGACGACGACGACGAAGACCACGACGACGAAGACCACGACGAGGAAGACCACGACGATGAACACCACGACGACGAAGACGACGACGACGAAGAAGACGACGACGAAGACGACGACGACTAAGAAGACGACGACGAAGACGACGGACGAAGGACGACGACGACGAAGACGACGACGACGAAGACGACGACGACGAAGAAGACGACGACGAAGACGACGACGACGAAGAAGACGACGACGAAGAAGACGACGACGAAGACGACGACGACGACGAAGACGATGACGACGAATAAGACCGACGACGAAGACGACGACGACGAAGAAGATGATGACGAAGAGACGACGACGACGAAGAAGACGACGACGAAGACGAAGACGACGAAGAGGAGATGACGACGAAGAAGACCGGATGACAGAAGACGACGACGACGAAGACGACGACGAAGACGACGACGACGAAGACGACGACGACGAAGAAGACGACGACGAAGACGACGACGACGAAGACGATGACGACGAAGAAGACGATGACGAAGACGACGACGACAAAGACGACGACAACGAAGAAGACGACGACGAAGACGACGACGATGAAGACGACGAAGACGACGACGACGACGACGAAGAAGACCACGACGAAGAAGACGACGACGAAAATACGACTACGAAGAAGACGACGACGAACAAGGATGACGACAAAGAAGACGACGACGAAGAGAGACGACGACGAAGACGACGACGACGAAGACGACGACGACGAAGACAACGACGACGAAGAAGATGACGACGAAAGAATGACGACTGACGAAGAAGACGACGACGAAGACGACGACGACAAAGACGACGACGACGAAGAAGACGACGAAGAAGACGACGACGACGAAGACGACGACGACGAAGAAGACGACGACGGAAGACGACGACGACGAAGAAGACGACGACGAAGAAGATGACGACGAAGACGCCGATGACGAAGACGACGACGACCAAGAAGACGACGACCAAGACGACGACGACGAAGACGACGACGGACGAAGACGACGACGTCGAAGAAGACGACGACGAAGAAGCACGACGACGAAGAAGACGACGACCGAAGAAGACGACGACGAAGGACGACGACGAAGACGACGACGACGAAGACGACGACGACGAAGACGACGACGACGTAGAAGACGACGACGACGACGGACGACGACGAAGAAGACGACGATGAAGAAGACGACGACGAAGACGACGACGACGAAGAAGACGACGACGAAGAAGACGACGACGAAGACGACGACGACGAAGAAGACGACGACGAAGAAGACGACGACGAGACGACGACGACGAAGAAGACGACGACGAAGAAGACGACGACGACGAAGACGATGACGATGAAGACGACGACGACGAAGACGACGACGACGAAGACGACGCCGACGAATAAGACGCCGACGAATAAGACGACGACGAAGACAGCGACGACGAAGAAGACGATGACGAAGACGACAACGACGAAGACGATTGCGACAGAGGACGACGAGACGACGACGACGAAGACGACGACGACGAAGACGACGACGACGAAGACGACGACGACGAAGACGACGACGACGAAGACGACGACGACGAAGACGACGACGCGAAGAAGACGACGAGAGATGACGACGACGAAGAAGACGACGACGAAGAAGACGGACGACGAACGACGACGAAGACGACGACGAGAAGACGACGACGACGACGACGACGACGAAGAGATGACGACGAAGACTGACGACGACGAAGAAGACGACGACGAAGAAGACGACGACGAAGATGACGACGACGAAGAAGACGACGACGAAGAAGATGACGACGAGAAGACGACGACGACGAAGAAGACGACGACGAAGAAGACGGCGACGAAGACGACGACGACGAAGACGACGAGGACGAAGACGACGACGACGAAGACGACGACGACGAAGACGACGACGACGAAGACGACGACAACGAAGACGACGACGACGAAGAACACGACGACGAAGAAGACGACGACGAAGACGACGACGACGAAGAAGACGACGACGAAGAAGACGACAACGAAGACGACGAGGACGAAGACGACGAGGACGAAGACGACGAGGACGAAGACGACGAGGACGAAGATGACAACGACGAAGACGACGACGACGAAGACGACGACGACGAAGACGACGACGACGAAGACGACGACGACGAAGACGACGACGACGAAGAAGACGACGACGAAGACGACGACGACGGAAGACGACGACGACGAAGGCAACGACGACGAATAAGACGACGACGAAGACGACGACGAAGAAGACGACGACGACGAGACGACGACGACGAAGAAGACGACGACGAAGACGACGACGATGAAGACGACGACGACGACGAGAAGACGACGACGAAGAAGACGACGATGAAGACGATGAAGACGACGAAGAAGACGACGAGAAGACGACGCTGACGAAGACGACGACGGACGAATAAGATGACGACGAAGACGCCGACGACGAAGACGACGACGACGAAGACGATGACGACGAAGACCACGACGACGAAGAAGACGACGACGAAGACGACGACGACGAAGAAGACGACGACGAAGAAGACGACGACGAAGAAGACGACGACGAAGATGACGACGACGAAGACGATGACGACGAAGAAGACGACGACAAAGGACGACGACGACGAAGACGACGACGAAGATGACGACGACGAAGACGACGAAGACGAAGAAGACGACGACGAAGACGACGACGAAGACGACGACGACGAAGAAGACGACGACGAAGACGACGACGACGAAGACGACGATGACGTCCAGAAGACGACGACGAAGACGACGACGACGAAGACGGCGACGACCGAAGACGACGACGAGACGAAGAAGACCACGACGAAGAAGACGATGACGAAGAAGACGACGACGAAGAAGACGACGACGAAGAAGACGACGACGAAGAAGACGACGACGAAGAAGACGACGTCGAAGAAGACGACGACGAAGAAGACGGCGCCGAAGAAGATGACGACGAAGAAGTCGACGACGAAAGAAGACGACGATGAGAAGACGACGACGAAGAAGATGACGACGAAGACGACGACGACGAAGAAGACGACGACGAAGAGGACGACGACGAAGAAGACGACGACGAAGAAGACGACGACGAAGAAGACGACGACGAAGAAGACGACGACGAAGAAAGACGACGACGAAGAAGACGACGACCGAAGAAGAAGACGACGACAAAGAAGACGACGAGGACGAAGACGACGACGACAAAAACGACGACGAAGAAGACGACGACGAAGAAGACGGCGACGAAGAAGATGACGACGAAGAAGACGACGACGAAGAAGACGACGACGAAGACGACGACGATGAAGAAGACGACGACGAAGACGACGACGACGAAGAAGATGACGACGAAGAAGACGACGACGAAGAAGACGACGACGAAGACGAAGACGACGAAGAGGACGACGACGAAGAAGACGACGACGAAGACGACGACGACGAAGATGACGACGAAGACGACGACGACGAAGATGACGACGACGAAGAAGACGATGACGAAGACGACGACGACGAAGACGATGACGACGAAGAAGACGACGACGAAGACGACGACGACGAAGACGACGACGACGAAGAAGACGACGACGAAGACGACGACGAAGACGACGAAGACGAAGAAGACCACGACGAAGAAGACGACGACGAAAATACGACGACGAAGAAGACGACGACGAAGAAGACGACGACAAAGAAGACGACGACGAAGAAGACGATGACAAAGAAGACGACGACGAAGAAGACGACGACGAAGACGACGACGACGAAGATGACGACGACGAAGACGACGACGACGAAGACGACGACGACGAAGACGACGACGACGAAGAAGACGACGACGAAGACGACGACGACGAAGACGACGACGACGAAGACGACGACGATGAAGAAGACCACGATGAAGACGACGATGACGAAGAAGACGACGACGAAGGAGACGACGACGAAGACGACGACGAAGACGACGACGACGAAGACGACGACGACGAAGACGACGACGACAAAGACGACGACGAAGAAGACGACGACGAAGACGACGACGACGAAGAAGATGACGACGAAGAAGATGACGACGAAGACGACGACGATGAAGAAGACGACGAAGAAGACGACGACGATGACGCCGATGACGAAGACGACGACGACCAAGAAGACGACGACCAAGACGACGACGACGAAGACGACGACGACAAAGACGACGACGTCGAAGAAGACGACGACGAAGACGACGACGACGAAGAAGACGACGACGAAGAAGACGACGACGAAGACGACGACGAAGACGACGACGACGAAGACGACGACGACGAAGACGCCGACGACGTAGAAGACGACGACGAAGACGACGACGACGAAGAAGACGACGACGAAGAAGACGACGACGAAGACGACGACGACGAAGAAGACGACGACGAAGACGACGACGACGAAGACGACGACGACGAAGAAGACCACGACGAAGAAGACGACGACGAAAAGACGACGACGAAGAAGACGACGACGAAGAAGACGACGACGAAGAAGACGACGACGAAGACGACGACGACGAAGACGACGACGACGAAGATGACGACGACGAAGATGACGACGAAGAAGACAACGACGAAGAAGACGACGACGAAGAAGACGACGACGAAGACGACGACGACAAAGACGACGATGACGAAGAAGACGACGACGAAGACGACGACGACGAAGACGACGACCACGAAGAATACGACGACGAAGACGACGACGACGAAGACGACGACGACGAACAAGACGACGAGGAAGACGACGACGACGAAGATGACGACGACGAAGAAGACCACGACGAAGACGACAATGACGAAGAAGACGACGACGAAGGAGACGACGACGAAGACGACGACGAAGACGACGACGACGAAGACGACGACGACGAAGACGACGACGACGAAGACGACGACGACAAAGACGCCGACGACGAAGAAGACGACGACGAAGACGACAACGACGAAGAAGACGACGACGAAGAAGACGACGACGAAGAAGACGATGACGAAGACGCCAACGACGAAGACGACGACGACGAAGAAGACGACGACCAAGACGACGACGACGAAGACGACGACGACGAAGACGACGACGACGAAGACGACGACGACGAAGAAGACGACGACGAAGACGACGACGACGAAGACGACGACGACGAAGACGACGGCGACGAAGACGACGACGATGAAGACGTCGACGACGAAGACGACGACGACGAATACGACGACGACGAAGAAGACGACGACGAAGACGACGACGACGAAGACGACGACGACGAAGACGACGACGTCGAAGAAGACGACGACGAAGACGACGACGACGAAGAAGACGACGACGAAGAAGACGACGACGAAGATGACGACGAAGACGACGACGACGAAGACGACGACGACGAAGAAGACGACGACGAAGACGACGACGACGAAGAAGACGACGACGAAGAAGACGACGACGAAGACGACGACGACGAAGAAGACGACGACGAAGAAGACGACGACGAAGACGACGACGACGAAGAAGACGACGACGAAGAAGACGACCACGAAGACGACGACGACGAAGAAGACGACGACGAAGAAGATGACGACGAAGACGACGACGACGAAGAAGACGACGACGAAGAAGACGACGACGAAGACGACGACGACGAAGACGACGACGACGAAGACGACGACGACGAAGACGACGACGACGAATAAGACGACGACGAAGACGACGACGACGAAGACGACGACGACGAAGAAGACGACGACGAAGACGACAACGACGAAGACGACGACAACAAAGACGACGACGACAAAGACGACGACGACGAAGATGACGACGACGAAGATGACGACGACGAAGAAGACGACGACGAAGACGACGACGACGAAGACGACGACGTCGAAGAAGACGACAAGGAAGATGACGACGACGAAGAAGACGACGACGAAGAAGACGACGACGAAGACGACGACGAAGACGACGACGACGAAGATGACGACGACGAAGACGACGACGACGAAGAAGACGACGACGAAGACGACGACGACGAAGAAGACGACGACGAAGAAGACGACGAAGAAGATGACGACGACAAAGAAGACGACGACGAAGAAGATGACGACGAAGACGACGACGACGAAGAAGATGACGACGAAGAAGACGACGACGAAGAAGACGACGACGAAGACGACGACGATGAAGAAGACGACGACGAAGAGGACGACGACGAAGAAGACGACGACGAAGAAGACGACGAAGAAGAAGACGACGACAAAGAAGACGACGACGAAGAAGACGACGACGAAGAAGACGACGACGAAGAAGACGACGACGAAGAAGACGACGACGAAGAAGACGACGACGATGAAGACGACGACGACGAAGACGACGACGAAGACGACGACGACGAAGAAGACGACGACGAAGAAGACGACGACGAAGACGACGACGACGAAGACGACGACGAAGAAGATGACGACGAAGACGACGACGACGAAGAAGACGACGACGAAGAAGACGACGACGAAGACGACGATGACGAAGACGACGACGACGAAGAAGACGACGACGAAGAAGACGACGACGAAGACGACGACGACGAAGAAGACGATGACGAAGACGACGACGACAAAGACGATGACGACGAAGACGACGACGACGAAGACGACGACGACGAATAAGACGACGACGAAGACGACGACGACGAAGACGCCGACGACGAAGACGACGACGACGACGAATAAGACGACGACGAATAAGACGACGACGAAGACGACGACGACGAAGACGACGACGACGAAGAAAACGACGACGAAGAAGACGACGACGAAGACGACGACGAAGAAGATGACGACGAAGACGACGACGACGAAGACGACGACGACGAAGACGACGACGACGAAGACGACGACGACGAAGACGACGACGACGAAGACGACGACGACGAAGACGACGAAGACGACGACGACGAAGACGACGATGACGAAGACGACGACGACGAAGATGAGGACGACGAAGACGACGACGACGAAGACGACGACGAGGAAGACGACGACGAGGAAGACGACGACGAAGAAGATGACGACGAAGATGACGACGATGAAGACGCCGACGACGAAGACGACGACGATGAAGACGACGACGACGAAGAAGACGACGACGAAGAAGACGACGACGAAGAAGACGACGACGAAGAAGACGACGACGAAGACGACGAAGACGAAGAAGACGACGACGACGAAGACGACGACGAAGACGACGACGACGAAGACGACGACGACGAAGACGACGACGACGAAGACGAAGACGACGAAGAAGACGGCGACGAAGACGACGACGACGAAGACGACGAGGACGAAGACGACGACGACGAAGACGACGACGACGAAGACGACGACGACGAAGACGACGACGACGAAGAAGACGACGACGAAGAAGACGACGACGAAGAAGACGACGACGAAGACGACGACGACGAAGAAGACGACGACGAAGAAGACGACGACGAAGACGACGACGACGAAGAAGACGACGACGAAGAAGACGACGACGAAGACGACGACGACGAAGACGACGAGGACGAAGACGACGAGGACGAAGACGACGACGACGAAGACGACGACGACGAAGACGACGACGACGAAGACGACGACGACGAAGACGACGACGACGAAGACGACGACGACGAAGAAGACGACGACGAAGACGACGACGACGAAGACGACGACGACGAAGACGACGACGACGAAGACGACGACGACGAAGACGACGACGACGAAGACGACGACGACGAAGAAGACGACGACGAAGACGACGACGACGAAGACGACGACGACGAAGGCAACGACGACGAATAAGACGATGACGAAGATGACGACGATGAAGACGACGACGACGAAGACGACGACGACGAAGAAGACGACGACGAAGACGACGACGATGAAGACGACGACGACGAAGAAGACGACGACGAAGAAGACGACGACGAAGACGACGACGACGAAGAAGACAACGACGAAGAAGACGACGACGAAGACGACGAAGACGAAGAAGACGACAACGAAGAAGACGACGACGAAGACGACGACGACGAAGACGACGACGACGAAGACGACGACGACGAAGACGACGACGACGAATAAGACGACGACGAAGACGACGACGACGAAGACGATGACGACGAAGAAGACGGCGACGAAGACGACGACGACGAAGACGACGAGGACGAAGACGACGACGACGAAGACGACGACGACGAAGACGACGACGACGAAGACGACGACGACGAAGACGACGACGACGAAGAAGACGACGACGAAGAAGACGACGACGAAGACGACGACGACGAAGAAGACGACGACGAAGAAGACGACGACGAAGACGACGACGACGAAGAAGACGACGACGAAGAAGACGACGACGAAGACGACGACGACGAAGACGACGAGGACGAAGACGACGAGGACAAAGACGACGAGGACGAAGACGACGACGACGAAGACGACGACGACGAAGACGACGACGACGAAGACGACGACGACGAAGACGACGACGACGAAGACGACGACGACGAAGAAGACGACGACGAAGACGACGACGACGAAGACGACGACGACGAAGACGACGACGACGAAGACGACGACGACGAAGACGACGACGACGAAGACGACGACGACGAAGAAGACGACGACGAAGACGACGACGATGAAGACGACGACGACGAAGGCAACGACGACGAATAAGACGATGACGAAGATGACGACGATGAAGACGACGACGACGAAGACGACGACGACGAAGAAGACGACGACGAAGACGACGACGATGAAGACGACGACGACGAAGAAGACGACGACGAAGAAGACGACAATGAAGACGATGAAGACGAAGAAGACGACGACGAAGACGACGACGGCGAAGAAGACGACGACGAAGACGACGACGACGAAGACGACGACGACGCAGAAGACGACGACGAAGACGACGACGACGAAGACGACGACGATGAAGAAGACGACGACGAAGACGACGACGATGAAGACGACGACGACGAAGAAGACGACGACGAAGAAGACGACGACGAAGACGACGACGACGAAGAAGACGACGACGAAGAAGACGACGACGAAGACGACGAAGACGAAGAAAACGACGACGAAGAAGACGACGACGAAGATGACGACGACGAAGACGACGACGACGAAGACGACGACGACGAAGACGACGACGACGAATAAGACGACGACGAAGACGACGACGACGAAGACGATGACGACGAAGAAGACGGCGACGAAGACGACGACGACGAAGACGACGAGGACGAAGACGACGACGACGAAGACGACGACGACGAAGACGACGACGACGAAGACGACGACGACGAAGACGACGACGACGAAGAAGACGACGACGAAGAAGACGACGACGAAGACGACGACGACGAAGAAGACGACGACGAAGAAGACGACGACGAAGACGACGACGACGAAGTAGACGACGACGAAGAAGACGACGACGAAGACGACGACGACGAAGACGACGAGGACGAAGACGACGAGGACGAAGACGACGACGACGAAGACGACGACGACGAAGACGACGACGACGAAGACGACAACGACGAAGACGACGACGACGAAGACGACGACGACGAAGAAGACGACGACGAAGACGACGACGACGAAGACGACGACGACGAAGACGACGACGACGAAGACGACGACGACGAAGAAGACGACGACGAAGACGACGAAGACGAAGAAGACGACGACGAAGAAGACGACGACGAAGACGACGACGACGAAGACGACGACGACGAAGACGACGACGACGAAGACGACGACGACGAATAAGACGACGACGAAGACGACGACGACGAAGACGACGACGACGAAGAAGACGACGACGAAGAAGACGACGACGAAGACGACGAAGACGAAGAAGACGACGACGAAGAAGACGACGACGAAGACGACGACGACGAAGACGACGACGACGAAGACGACGACGACGAAGACGACGACGACGAATAAGATGACGACGAAGACGACGACGACGAAGACGATGACGACGAAGAAGACGGCGACGAAGACGACGACGACGAAGACGACGAGGACGAAGACGACGAGGACGAAGATGACGACGACGAAGACGACGACGACGAAGACGACGACGACGAAGACGACGACGACGAAGAAGACGACGACGAAGAAGACGACGACGAAGACGACGACGACGAAGAAGATGACGACGAAGAAGACGACGACGAAGACGACGACGACGAAGAAGACGACGACGAAGAAGACGACGACGAAGACGACGACGACGAAGACGACGAGGACGAAGACGACGAGGACGAAGACGACGACGACGAAGACGACGACGAAGACGACGACGACGAAGAGGACGATGACAAAGACGGCGACGACGAAGAAGACGACGACGAAGACGACGACGACGCAGACGACGACGATGAAGAAGACGACGATGAAGACGACGACGACGAAGACGACGACGACGAAGATGACGACGACGAAGACGACGACGACGAAGACGACGACGAAGAAGACGACGAGGAAGAAGACGACGACGAAGAAGACGACGACGAAGAAGACGACGACGAAGAAGACGACGACGAAGAAGACGACGACGAAGAAGACGACGAAGAAGACGACGACGACGAAGAAGACGACAACGAAGACGACGACGACGAAGACGACGACGACGAAGACGGCGACGACGAAGATGACGACGACGAATAAGACGACGACGAAGACAACGACGACGAAGATGACGACGACGAAGAAGATGACGAAGAAGAAGACGACGATGAAGACGACGACGACGAAGACGACGACGACGAAGACGACGACGACGAAGACGACGACGACGAAGACGACGACGACAAAGACGACGACGACGAAGACGACGACGAGGAAGACGAGGAAGACGACGATGACGAAGACGACGACGAGGAAGACGACGACGACGAAGACGACGACGAGGAAGACGACGACGATGAAGACGACGACGACGAAGATGACGACGATGAAGACGACGACGACGAAGACGACGACGATGATGAAGATGACGACGAAGACGACGACGACGAAGAAGACGACGACGAAGAAGACGACGACGAAGACGACGACGACGAAGACGACGACGACGAAGAAGACGACGACGAAGACGACGACGACGAAGAAGACGACGACGAAGAAGACGACGACGAAGACGACGACGAAGACGACGACGACGAAGACGCCGACGACGAAGAGGACGACGACGAAGACGACGACGACGAAGACGACGACGACGAAGTCGACGACGACGAAGACGACGACGACGAAGACGACGACGACGAAGACGACGACGACGAAGACGACGACGACGAAGACGACGACGACGAAGACGACGACGACGAAGACGACGACGACGAAGACGACGACGACGAAGACGACGACGACGAAGACGACGACGACGAAGACGACGACGACGAAGACGACGACGACGAAGACGACGACGACGAAGACGACGACGACGAAGAAGACGACGATGAAGACGACGACGACGAAGAAGACGACGACGAAGAAGACGACGAAGAAGACGACGACGACGAAGACGACGACGACGAAGAAGACGACTACGAAGACGACGACGACGAAGAAGACGACGACGAAGAAGACGACGACGAAGACGACGACGAAGACGACGACGACGAAGACGACGACGACGAAGACGACGACGACGAAGACGACGACGACGAAGACGACGACGTCGAAGAAGACGACGAGGAAGATGACGACGACGAAGAAGACGACGACGAAGAAGACGACGACGAAGACGACGACGAAGACGACGACGACGAAGATGACGACGACGAAGACGACGACGACGAAGAAGACGACGACGAAGACGACGACGACGAAGAAGACGACGACGAAGAAGACGACGACGAAGATGACGACGACGAAGAAGACGACGACGAAGAAGATGACGACGAAGACGACGACGACGAAGAAGACGACGACGAAGAAGACGACGACGAAGAAGACGACGACGAAGACGACGACGATGAAGAAGACGATGACGAAGAGGACGACGACGAAGAAGACGACGACGAAGATGACGACGAAGAAGAAGACGACGACGAAGAAGACGACGACGAAGAAGACGACGACGAAGAAGACGACGACGAAGAAGACGACGACGAAGAAGACGACGACGAAGAAGACGACGACGATGAAGACGACGACGACGAAGACGACGACGAAGACGACGACGACGAAGAAGACGACGATGAAGAAGACGACGACGAAGACGACGACGACGAAGACGACGACGAAGAAGATGACGACGAAGACGACGACGACGAAGAAGACGACGACGAAGAAGACGACGACGAAGACGACGATGACGAAGACGACGACGACGAAGAAGACGACGACGAAGAAGACGACGACGAAGACGACGACGACGAAGAAGACGATGACGAAGACGACGACGACAAAGACGACGACGACGAAGACGACGACGACGAAGACGACGACGACGAATAAGACGACGACGAAGACGACGACGACGAAGACGCCGACGACGAAGACGACGACGACGCCGAATAAGACGACGACGAATAAGACGCCGACGAAGACGACGACGTCGAAGACGACGACGACGAAGAAGACGACGACGAAGAAGACGACGACGAAGACGACGACGAAGAAGACGACGACGAAGACGACGACGACGAAGACGACGACGACGAAGACGACGACGACGAAGACGACGACGACGAAGACGACGACGACGAAGACGACGACGACGAAGACGACGAAGACGACGACGACGAAGACGACGATGACGAAGACGACGACGACGAAGATGAGGACGACGAAGACGACGACGACGAAGACGACGACGAGGAAGACGACGATGAGGAAGACGACGACGACGAAGAAGATGACGACGAAGATGACGACGATGAAGACGCCGACGACGAAGACGACGACGATGAAGACGACGACGACGAAGAAGACGACGACGAAGAAGACGACGACGAAGAAGACGACGACGAAGAAGACGACGACGAAGACGACGAAGACGAAGAAGACGACGACGAAGAAGACGACGACGAAGACGACGACGACGAAGACGATGACGACGAATAAGACGACGACGAAGACGACGACGACGAAGACGATGACGACGAAGAAGACGGCGACGAAGACGACGACGACGAAGACGACGAGGACGAAGACGACGACGACGAAGACGACGACGACGAAGACGACGACGACGAAGACGACGACGACGAAGACGACGACGACGAAGAAGACGACGACGAAGAAGACGACGACGAAGACGACGACGACGAAGAAGACGACGACGAAGAAGACGACGACGAAGACGACGACGACGAAGAAGACGACGACGAAGAAGACGACGACGAAGACGACGACGACGAAGACGACGAGGACGAAGACGACGAGGACGAAGACGACGACGACGAAGACGACGACGACGAAGACGACGACGACGAAGACGACGACGACGAAGACGACGACGACGAAGACGACGACGACGAAGAAGACGACGACGAAGACGACGACGACGAAGACGACGACGACGAAGACGACGACGACGAAGACGACGACGACGAAGACGACGAGGACGAAGGCGACGAGGACGAAGACGACGACGACGAAGACGACGACGACGAAGACGACGACGACGAAGACGACAACGACGAAGACGACGACGACGAAGACGACGACGACGAAGAAGACGACGACGAAGACGACGACGACGAAGACGACGACGACGAAGACGACGACGACGAAGACGACGACGACGAAGACGACGACGACGAAGACGACGACGACGAAGAAGACGACGACGAAGACGACGACGACGAAGGCAACGACGACGAATAAGACGATGACGAAGATGACGACGATGAAGACGACGACGACGAAGACGACGACGACGAAGAAGACGACGACGAAGACGACGACGATGAAGACGACGACGATGAAGAAGACGACGACGAAGAAGACGACGACGAAGACGACGACGACGAAGAAGACGACGACGAAGAAGACGACGACGAAGACGACGAAGACGAAGAAGACGACGACGAAGAAGACGACGACGAAGACGACGACGACGAAGACGACGACGACGAAGACGACGACGACGAAGACGACGACGACGAAGACGACGACGACGAAGACGACGAGGACGAAGACGACGAGGACGAAGACGACGATGACGAAGACGACGACGACGAAGACGACGACGACGAAGACGACGACGACGAAGACGACGACGACGAAGACGACGACGACGAAGAAGACGACGACGAAGACGACGACGACGAAGACGACGACGACGAAGACGACGACGAAGAAGACGACGACGACGAAGACGACGACGACGAAGACGACGACGACGAAGAAGACGACGACGAAGACGATGACGACGAAGACGACGACGACGAAGGCAACGACGACGAATAAGACGATGACGAAGATGACGACGATGAAGACGACGACGACGAAGACGACGACGACGAAGAAGACGACGACGAAGACGACGACGATGAAGACGACGACGACGAAGAAGACGACGACGAAGAAGACGACGATGAAGACGATGAAGACGAAGAAGACGACGACGAAGACGACGACGACGAAGAAGACGACGACGAAGACGACGACGACGAAGACGACGACGACGCAGAAGACGACGACGAAGACGACGACGACGAAGACGACGACGACGAAGACGACGACGACGAAGAAGACGACGACGAAGACGACGACGACGAAGACGACGACGACGAAGAAGACGACGACGAAGACGACGACGACGAAGAAGACGACGACGAAGAAGACGACGACGAAGACGACGACGAAGACGACGACGACGAAGACGACGACGATGAAGACGACTACGACGAAGACGACGATGACGAAGACGACGACGAAGACGCCGACGACGAAGACGATGACGACGAAGACGACGACGACGAAGTCGACGACGACCAAGACGACGACGACGAAGACGACGACGACGAAGACGACAACGACCAAGACGACGACGACGAAGACGACGACGACGAAGACGACGACGACGAAGACGACGACGACGAAGACGACGACGACGAAGACGACGACGACGAAGACGACGACGACGAAGACGACGACGACGAAGACGACGACGACGAAGAAGACGACGATGAAGACGACGACGAAGAAGACGACGACGAAGAAGACGACGAAGAAGACGACGACGACGAAGACGACGACGACGAAGAAGACGACGACGAAGACGACGATGACGAAGAAGACGACGACGAAGAAGACGACGATGAAGACGACGACGAAGACGACGACGACGAAGACGACGACGACGAAGACGACGACGACGAAGACGACGACGACGAAGACGACGACGTCGAAGAAGACGACGAGGAAGATGACGACGACGAAGAAGACGACGACGAAGAAGACGACGACGAAGACGACGACGAAGACGACGACGACGAAGATGACGACGACGAAGACGACGACGACGAAGAAGACGACGACGAAGACGACGACGACGAAGAAGACGACGACGAAGAAGACGACGACGAAGATGACGACGACGAAGAAGACGACGACGAAGAAGATGACGACGAAGACGACGACGACGAAGAAGACGACGACGAAGAAGACGACGACGAAGAAGACGACGACGAAGACGACGACGATGAAGAAGACGATGACGAAGAGGACGACGACGAAGAAGACGACGACGAAGAAGACGACGAAGAAGAAGACGACGACGAAGAAGACGACGACGAAGAAGACGACGACGAAGAAGACGACGACGAAGAAGACGACGACGAAGAAGACGACGACGAAGAAGACGACGACGATGAAGACGACGACGACGAAGACGACGACGAAGACGACGACGACGAAGAAGACGACGATGAAGAAGACGACGACGAAGACGACGACGACGAAGACGACGACGAAGAAGATGACGACGAAGACGACGACGACGAAGAAGACGACGACGAAGAAGACGACGACGAAGACGACGATGACGAAGACGACGACGACGAAGAAGACGACGACGAAGAAGTCGACGACGAAGACGACGACGACGAAGAAGACGATGACGAAGACGACGACGACAAAGACGACGACGACGAAGACGACGACGACGAAGACGACGACGACGAATAAGACGACGACGAAGACGACGACGACGAAGACGCCGACGACGAAGACGACGACGACGACGAATAAGACGACGACGAATAAGACGACGACGAAGACGACGACGTCGAAGACGACGACGACGAAGAAGACGACGACGAAGAAGACGACGACGAAGACGACGACGAAGAAGACGACGACGAAGACGACGACGACGAAGACGACGACGACGAAGACGACGACGACGAAGACGACGACGACGAAGACGACGACGACGAAGACGACGAAGACGACGACGACGAAGACGACGATGACGAAGACGACGACGACGAAGATGAGGACGAGGAAGACGACGACGACGAAGACGACGACGAGGAAGACGACGACGAGGAAGACGACGACGACGAAGAAGATGACGACGAAGATGACGACGATGAAGACGCCGACGACGAAGACGACGACGACGAAGACGACGACGACGAAGAAGACGACGACGAAGAAGACGACGACGAAGAAGACGACGACGAAGAAGACGACGACGAAGACGACGAAGACGAAGAAGACGACGACGAAGAAGACGACGACGAAGACGACGACGACGAAGACGACGACGACGAAGACGACGACGACGAAGACGATGACGACGAATAAGACGACGACGAAGACGACGACGACGAAGACGATGACGACGAAGAAGACGGCGACGAAGACGACGACGACGAAGACGACGAGGACGAAGACGACGACGACGAAGACGACGACGACGAAGACGACGACGACGAAGACGACGACGACGAAGACGACGACGACGAAGAAGACGACGACGAAGAAGACGACGACGAAGACAACGACGACGAAGAAGACGACGACGAAGACGACGACGAAGACGACGACGACGAAGAAGACGACGACGAAGAAGACGACGACGAAGACGACGACGACAAAGACGACGAGGACGAAGACGACGAGGACGAAGACGACGAGGACGAAGACGACGACGACGAAGACGACGACGACGAAGACGACGACGACGAAGACGACGACGACGAAGACGACGACGACGAAGAAGACGACGACGAAGACGACGACGACGAAGACGACGACGACGAAGACGACGACGACGAAGACGACGACGACGAAGACGACGAGGACGAAGACGACGAGGACGAAGACGACGACGACGAAGACGACGACGACGAAGACGACGACGACGAAGACGACGACGACGAAGACGACGACGACGAAGACGACGACGACGAAGAAGACGACGACGAAGACGACGACGACGAAGACGACGACGACGAAGACGACGACGACGAAGACGACGACGACGAAGACGACGACGACGAAGACGACGACGACGAAGAAGACGACGACGAAGACGACGACGACGAAGACGACGACGACGAAGGCAACGACGACGAATAAGACGATGACGAAGATGACGACGATGAAGACGACGACGACGAAGACGACGACGACGAAGAAGACGACGACGAAGACGACGACGATGAAGACGACGACGACGAAGAAGACGACGACGAAGAAGACGACGACGAAGACGACGACGACGAAGAAGACGACGACGAAGAAGACGACGACGAAGACGACGAAGACGAAGAAGACGACGACGAAGAAGACGACGACGAAGACGACGACGACGAAGACGACGATGACGAAGACGACGACGACGAAGACGACGACGACGAATAAGACGACGACGAAGACGACGACGACGAAGACGATGACGACGAAGAAGACGGCGACGAAGACGACGACGACGAAGACGACGACGACGAAGACGACGACGACGAAGGCAACGACGACGAATAAGACGATGACGAAGATGACGACGATGAAGACGACGACGACGAAGACGACGACGACGAAGAAGACGACGACGAAGACGACGACGATGAAGACGACGACGACGAAGACGACGAAGACGAAGAAGACGACGACGAAGAAGACGACGACGAAGACGACGACGACGAAGACGACGATGACGAAGACGACGACGACGAAGACGACGACGACGAATAAGACGACGACGAAGACGACGACGACGAAGACGATGACGACGAAGAAGACGGCGACGAAGACGACGACGACGAAGACGACGAGGACGAAGACGACGACGACGAAGACGACGACGACGAAGACGACGACGACGAAGACGACGACGACGAAGACGACGACGACGAAGAAGACGACGACGAAGAAGACGACGACGAAGACGACGACGACGAAGAAGACGACGACGAAGAAGACGACGACGAAGACGACGACGACGAAGAAGACGACGACGAAGAAGACGACGACGAAGACGACGACGACGAAGACGACGAGGACGAAGACGACGAGGACGAAGACGACGACGACGAAGACGACGACGACGAAGACGACGACGACGAAGACGACGACGACGAAGACGACGACGACGAAGACGACGACGACGAAGAAGACGACGACGAAGACGACGACGACGAAGACGACGACGACGAAGACGACGACGACGAAGACGACGACGACGAAGACGACGACGACGAAGACGACGACGACGAAGAAGACGACGACGAAGACGACGACGACGAAGACGACGACGACGAAGGCAACGACGACGAATAAGACGATGACGAATGATGACGACGATGAAGACGACGACGACGAAGACGACGACGACGAAGAAGACGACGACGAAGCGACGACGATGAAGACGACGACGACGAAGAAGACGACGACGAAGAAGACGACGATGAAGACGATGAAGACGAAGAAGACGACGACGAAGACGACGACGACGAAGAAGACGACGACGAAGACGACGACGACGAAGACGTCGACGACGCAGAAGACGACGACGAAGACGACGACGACGAAGACGACGACGACGAAGAAGACGACGACGAAGAAGACGACGACGAAGACGACGACGAACGAAGAAGACGACGACGAAGAAGACGCGACGAAGACGACGACGACGAAGACGACAAGGACGAAGACGACGAGGACGAAGACGACGACGACGAAGACGACGACGACGAAGAACGCGACGACGAGACGACGACGACGAAGACGACGACGACGAAGCCGACGACGACGAAGAAGACGACGACGAAGACGACGACGACGAAGACGACGATGACGAAGACGACGACGACCGAAGCCGACGACGACGAAGAAGACGACGACGAAGACGACGACGACGAAGACGACGACGACGAAGCAACGACGACGAATAAGACGATGACGAAGATGACGACGATGAAGGCGACGACGACGAAGACGACGACGACAAAGAAGACGACGACGAAGACGACGACGATGAAGACGACGACGACGAAGAAGACGACGACGAAGAAGACGACGATGAAGACGATGAAGACGAAGAAGACGACGACGAAGACGACGCTGACGAAGACAACGACGACGAATAAGATGACGACGAAGACGCCGACGCGAAGACGACGACGACGAAGACGACGACGACGAAGACCACGACGACGAAGAAGACGACGACGAAGACGACGATGACGAAGAAGACGACGACGAAGAAGACGACGACGAAGAAGACGACGACGAAGACGACGACGACGAAGATGACGACGCGAAGACGACGACGAAGATGACGACGACGAAGACGACGAAGACGAAGAAGATGACGATGAAGACGACGACGACGAAGAAGACGATGACGAAGACGACGACGACGAAGACGACGACGACGCAGAAGACAACGACGAAGACGACGACGACGAAGACGACGACGACGAAGACGACGACGACGAAGAAGACCCGACGACGAAGAAGACGACGACGACGAAGACGACGACGAAGAAGACGACGATGAGAAGACGACGACGAGAAGACGACGACGAAGAAGACGACGTCGAAGAAGACGACGACGAAGAAGACGGCGCCGAAGAAGACGACGACGAAGAAGTCGACGACGAAGAAGACGACGACGAAGAAGACGACGACGAAGAAGACGATGACGAAGACGACGATGACGAAGAAGACGCGACGAAGAGGACGACGACGAAGAAGACGACGACGAAGAAGCCGACGACGAAGAAGACGACGATGAAGAGACGACGACGAAGAAGACGACGACGAAGAAGACGACGACGAAGAAGACGAACGACGAAGAAGACGACGATGACGAAGACGACGACGACGAGACGACGACGAAGAAGACGACGACGAAGAAGACGGCGACGAAGAAGACGACGACGAAGAAGACGACGACGAAGAAGACGACGACGAAGAAGACGACGACGAAGAAGACGACGACGAAGACGACGACGACGAAGAAGACGACGACGAAGAGGACGACGACGAAGAAGACGACGACGAAGAAGACAACGAAGAGAAGACGACGACGAAGAAGACGACGACGAAGAAGACGACGACGAAGAAGACGACGACGAAGAAGCCGACGACGAAGAAGACGACGAATGAAGAAGACGACGACGATGAAGACGACGACGACGAAGATGACGACGAAGACGACGACGACGAAGAAGACGACGACGAAGAAGACGACGACGAAGACGACGACGAAGAAGATGACGACGAAGACGACGACGACGACGAAGACGACGACGATGAAGACGACGACGACGAAGAAGACGACGACGAAGAAGACGACGATGAAGACAATGAAGACGAAGAAGACGACGACGAAGACGACGCTGACGAAGACGACGACGACGAATAAGATGACGACGAAGACGCGACGACGAAGACGACGACGCCGAAGACGACGATGACGAAGACCACGACGACGAAGAAGACGACGACGAAGACGACGATGACGAAGAAGACGACGACGAAGAAGCGACGACGAAGAAGACGCCGACGAAGACGACGACGACGAAGACGGCGACGACGAAGAAGACCGACGACGAAGACGACGACGAAGAAGACGACGACGAAGACGACGACGACGAAGACGACGACGACGAAGACGACGACGACGAAGACGACGACGACGAAGACGACGACGACGAAGACGACGACGACGAAGACGACGACAACGAAGACGACGTAGACGACGACGAAGACGACGCGATGAAGACGACGACGACGAAGATGAGGACGACGAAGACGACGACGACGAAGACGACGACGAGGAAGACGACGACGAGGAAGACGACGACGACGAAGAAGACGACGACGAAGATGACGACGATGAAGACGCCGACGACGAAGACGACGACGACGAAGACGACGACGACGAAGAAGACGACGACGAAGAAGACGACGACGAAGAAGACGACGACGAAGAAGACGACGACGAAGACGACGATGACAAAGAAGACGACGACGAAGAAGACGACGACGAAGACGACGACGACGAAGATGACGATGACGAAGACGACGACGACGAAGACGACGACGAATAAGACGACGACGAAGACGACGACGACGAAGACGACGACGACGAAGAAGACGGCGACGAAGACGACGACGACGAAGACGACGAGGACGAAGACGACGACGACGAAGACGACGACGACGAAGACGACGACGACGAAGACGACGACGACGAAGACGACGACGACGAAGAAGACGACGACGAAGAAGACGACGACGAAGACGACGACGACGAAGACGAAGACGAAGAAGACGACGACGAAGACGACGACGACGAAGAAGACGATGACGAAGAAGACGACGACGAAGACGACGACGACGAAGACGACCGAGGACGAAGACGACGACGACGAAGACGACGACGATGAAGACGACGACGACGAAAGACGACGACGACGAAGACGACGACGACGAAGACGACGACGACGAAGACGACGACGACGAGAAGACGACGACGAAGACGACGACGACGAAGACGACGACGACGAAGACGACGACGACGAAGACGACGACGACGAAGACGACGACGACGAAGATGACGACGACGAAGAAGACGACGACGAAGACGACGACGATGAAGACGACGACGACGAAGGCAACGACGACGAATAAGACGATGACGAAGATGACGACGATGAAGACGACGACGACGAGACGACGACGACGAAGAAGACGACGACGAAGACGACGACGATGAAGACGACGACGACGAAGAAGACGCCGACGAAGAAGACGATGATGAAGACGATGAGAAGAAGAAGACGACGACGAAGACGACACTGACGAAGACGACGACGACGAATAAGATGACGACGAAGACGCCGACGACGAAGACGACGACGACGAAGACGACGACGACGAAGACCACGACGACGAAGAAGACGACGACGAAGACGATGATGACGAAGAAGACGACGACGAAGAAGACGACGCGAGAAGACGACGACGAAGACGACGACGACGAAGACGACGACGACGAAGAAGACGACGACGAAGACGACGACGACGAAGACGACGACGAAGATGACGACGAAGATGACGACGACGAAGACGACGAAGACGAAGAAGACGACGACGAAGACGACGACGACGAAGAAGACGACGACGAAGACGACGACGCGAAGACGACGACGACGCAGAAGACGACGACGAAGACGACGACGACGAAGACGACGACGACGAAGACGACGACGAAGATGACGACGACGAAGACGACGAAGACGAAGAAGACGACGACGAAGAGACGACGACGAAGAAGACGACGATGAAGACGACGACGACGAAGACGACGACGACGCAGAAGACGACGACGAAGACGACGACGACGAAGACGACGACGACGAACGACGACGACGAAGAAGACCACGACGAAGAAGACGACGACGAAGAAGACGACGACGAAGAAGACGACGACGAAGAAGACGCCGACGAAGAAGACGACGTCGAAGAAGACGACGACGAAGAAGACGGCGCCGAAGAAGACGACGACGAAGAAGTCGACGACGAAGGAAGACGACGACGAAGAAGACGACGACGAAGAAGACGACGACGAAGACGACGATGACGAAGAAGACGACGACGAAGCGGACGACGACGAAGAAGACGACGACGAAGAAGCCGACGACGAAGAGACGACGACGAAGAAGACGACGACGAAGAAGACGACGACGAAGAAGACGACGACGAAGAAGACGACGACGAAGAAGACGACGACGAAGAGGACGACGACGAAGAAGACGACGACGAAGAAGACGACGAAGAAGAAGACGACGACGAAGAAGACGACGACGAAGAAGACGACGACGAAGAAGACGACGACGAAGAAGACGACGACGAAGAAGACGACGACGATGAAGACGACGACGACGAAGATGCGACGAAGACGACGACGACGAAGAAGACGACGACGAAGAAGACGACGACGAAGACGACGACGACGAAGACGACGACGAAGAAGATGACGACGAAGCCGACGACGACGAAGAAGACGCGACGAAGAAGACGACGACGAAGATGACGATGACGGAAGACGACGATGACGAAGAAGACGACGACGAAGAAGACGACGATGAAGACAATGACCACGAAGAAGACAAAGACGAAGACGACGACGACAAAGACGACGACGACGAAGACGACGACGACGAAGACGACGACGACGAATAAGACGACGACGAAGACGACGACGACGAAGACGCCGACGACGAAGACGACGACGACGACGAATAAGACGACGCACGAATAAGACGACGACGAAGACGACGACGACGAAGACGACGACGACGAAGAAGACGACGACGAAGAAGACGACGACGAAGACGACGACGACGAAGACGACGACGACGAAGGCAACGACGACGAATAAGACGATGACGAAGATGACGACGATGAAGACGACGACGACGAAGGACGACGACAATGAAGACGACGACGACGAAGAAGACGGCGACGAAGACGACGACGACGAAGACGACGAGGACGAAGACGACGACGACGAAGAGACGACGACGAAGACGACGACGACGAAGACGACGACGACGAAGACGACGACGACGAAGAAGACGCGACGAAGAAGACGACGACGAAGACGACGACGACGAGAAGACGACGACGAGAAGACGACGACGAGACGACGACGCGAAGAAGACGACGACGAAGAAGACGACGACGAAGACGACGACGACGAAGACGACGAGACGAAGACGACGAGGACGAAGACGACGAGGACGAAGACGACGACGACGAAGACGACGACGACGAAGACGACGACGACGAAGACGACGACGACGAAGACGACGACGACGAAGAGACGACGACGAAGACGACGACGACGAAGACGACGACGACGAAGACGACGACGACGAAGACGACGACGACGAAGACGACGACGACGAAGACGACGACGACGAGAAGACGACGACGAAGACGACGACGACGAAGACGACGACGACGAAGGCAACGATGACGAATAAGACGATGACGAAGATGACGACGATGAAGACGACGACGACGAAGACGACGACGACGAAGAAGATGACGACGAAGACGACGACGATGAAGACGACTACGACGAAGAAGCGACGACGAAGAAGACGACGATGAAGACGATGAAGACGAGAAGACGACGACGAAGACGACGCTGACGAAGACGACGACGACGAATAAGATGACGACGAAGACGCCGACGACGAAGACGACGACGACGAAGACGACGACGACGAAGACCACGACGACGAAGAAGACGACGACGAAGACGACGATGACGAAGAAGACGACGACGAAGAAGACGACGACGAAGAAGACGACGACGAAGACGCCGACGACCGAAGACGACGACGACGACGAAGACGACGACGAAGACGACGACGACGAAGACGACGACGAAGATGACGACGACGAGACGACGAAGACGAAGAAGACGACGACGAAGACGACGACGACGAAGAAGACGACGACGAAGACGACGACGACGAAGACGACGACGACGCAGAAGACGACGACGAAGACGACGACGACGAAGACGACGACGACGAAGACGACGACGACGAAGAAGACCACGACGAAGAAGACGACGACGAAGAAGACGACGACGAAGAAGACGACGACGAAGAAGAACGACGACGAAGAAGACGACGATGAAGAAGACGACGTCGAAGAAGACGACGACGAAGAAGACGGCGCCGAAGAAGACGACGACGAAGAAGTCGACGACGAAGAAGACGACGACGAAGAAGACGACGACGAAGAAGACGATGACGAAGACGACGATGACGAAGAAGACGACGACGAAGAGGACGACGACGAAGAGACGACGACGAAGAAGCCGACGACGAAGAAGACGACGACGAAGAAGACGACGACGAAGAAGACGACGACGAAGAAGACGACGACGAGAAGACGACGACGAAGAAGACGACGACGACGAAGACGACGACGACGAAGACGACGACGAAGAAGACGACGACGAAGAAGACGGCGACGAAGAAGACGACGACGAAGAAGACGACGACGAAGAAGACGACGACGAAGAAGACGACGACGAAGAAGACGACGACGAAGACGACGACGACGAAGAAGACGACGACGAAGGAGGACGACGACGAAGAAGACGATGACGAAGAAGACGACGAAGAAGAAGACGACGACGAAGAAGACGACGACGAAGAAGACGACGACGAAGAAGACGACGACGAAGAAGCCGACGACGAAGAAGACGACGATGAAGAAGACGACGACGATGAAGACGACGACGACGAAGATGACGACGAAGACGACGACGACGAAGAAGACGCGACGAAGAAGACGACGACGAAGACGACGACGACGAAGACGACGACGAAGAAGATGACGACGAAGACGACGACGACGAAGAAGACGACGACGAAGAAGACGACGACGAAGATGACGATGACGAAGACGACGATGACGAAGAAGACGACGACGAAGAAGACGACGATGAAGACGACGACGACGAAGAAGACAAAGACGAAGACGACGACGACAAGACGACGACGACGAAGACGACGACGACGAAGACGACGAGACGAATAAGACGACGACGAAGACGACTACGACGAAGACGCCGACGACGAAGACGACGACGACGACGAATAAGACGACGACGAATAAGACGACGACGAAGACGACGACGACGAGACGACGACGACGAAGAGACGACGACGAGAAGACGACGACGAAGACGACGACGACGAAGACGACGACGACGAAGGCAACGACGACGAATAAGACGATGACGAAGATGGACGATGAAGACGACGACGACGAAGACGACGACGACGAAGAAGACGACGACGAAGACGACGACGATGAAGACGACGACGACGAAGAAGACGACGACGAAGAAGACGACGATGAAGACAATGAAGACGAAGAAGACGACGACGAAGACGACGCTGACGAAGACGACGACGACGAATAAGATGACGACGAAGACGCCGACGACGAAGACGACGACGACGAAGACGACGACGACGAAGACCACGACGACGAAGAAGACGACGACGAAGACGACGAGGATGAAGAAGACGACGACGAAGAAGACGACGACGAAGAAGACGACAACGAAGACGACGACGACGAAGACGACGACGACGAAGAAGACGACGACGAAGACGACGCCGACGAAGACGACGACGAAGATGACGACGACGAAGACGACGACGACGAAGACGACGACGACGAAGACGACGACGACGAAGACGACGACGACGAAGAAGACCACGACGAAGAAGACGACGACGAAGAAGACGAAGACGAAGAAGACGGCGACGAAGAAGACGACGACGAAGAGACGACGACGAAGAAGACGACGTCGAAGAAGACGACGACGAAGAAGACGGCGCCGAAGAAGACGACGACGAAGCGGACGACGACGAAGAAGACGACGACGAAGAAGCCGACGACGAAGAAGACGACGACGAAGAAGACGACGACGAAGAAGACGACGACGAAGAAGACGACGCCGAAGAAGACGACGACGAAGAAGACGACGACGAACGAGGACGACGACGAAGAAGACGACGACGAAGAAGACGACGAAGAAGAAGACGACGACGAAGAAGACGACGACGAAGAAGACGACGACGAAGAAGACGACGACGAAGAAGCCGACGACGAAGAAGACGACGATGAAGAAGACGACGACGATGAAGACGACGACGACGAAGATGACGACGAAGACGACGACGACGAAGAGACGACGACGAAGAGACGACGAAGACGACGACGACGAAGACGACGACGAAGAAGATGACGACGAAGACGACGACGACGAAGAAGACGACGACGAAGAAGACGACGACGAAGATGACGATGACGAAGACGACGATGACGAAGAAGACGACGACGAAGAAGATGACGATGAAGACAACGACACGAAGAAGACAAAGACGAAGACGACGACGACAAAGACGACGACGACGAAGACGACGACGACGAAGACGACGACGACGAATAAGACGACGACGAAGACGACGACGACGAAGACGCCGACGACGAAGACGACGACGACGACGAATAAGACGACGACGAATAAGACGACGACGAAGACGACGACGACGAAGACGACGACGACGAAGAAGACGACGACCGAAGAAGACGACGACGTGAGACGACGACGACGAAGACGACGACGACGAAGGGCAACGACGACGAATAAGACGATGACGAAGATGACGACGATGAAGACGACGACGACGAAGACGACGACAATGAAGACGACGACGACGAAGAAGACGGCGACGAAGACGACGACGACGAAGACGACGAGGACGAAGACGACGACGACGAAGACGACGACGACGAAGACGACGACGACGAAGACGACGACGACGAAGACGACGACGACGAAGAAGACGACGACGAAGAAGACGACGACGAAGAAGACGACAACGAAGACGACGACGACGAAGACGACGACGACGAAGACGACGACGACGAAGCGACGACGACGAAGCAACGACGACGAATAAGACGATGACGAAGATGACGACGATGAAGACGACGCGACGAAGACGACGACGACGAAGAAGACGACGACGAAGACGACGACGATGAAGACGACGACGACGAAGAAGACGACGACGAAGAAGACGACGATGAAGACCATGAAGACGAAGAAGACGACGACGAAGACGACGCTGACGAAGACGACGACGACGAATAAGATGACGACGAGACGCCGACGACGAAGACGACGACGACGAAGACGACGACGACGAAGACCACGACGACGAAGAAGACGACGACGAAGACGACGAGGACGAAGAAGACGACGACGAAGAAGACGACGACGAAGAAGACGACAACGAAGACGACGACGACGAAGACGACGACGACGAAGAAGACGACGACGACGACGACGACGACGAAGACGACGACGAAGATGACGACGCGAAGACGACGACGACGAAGCGACGACGACGAAGACGACGACGACGAAGACGACGACGACGAAGAGACCACGACGAAGAAGACGACGACGAAGAAGAGACGACGACGAAGAGACGGCGACGAAGAAGACGACGACGAAGAAGACGACGACGAAGAAGACGACGTCGAAGAAGACGACGACGAAGAAGACGGCGCCGAAGAAGACGACGACGAAGCGGACGACGACGAAGAAGACGACGACGAAGAAGCCGACGACGAAGAAGACGACGACGAAGAAGACGACGACGAAGAAGACGACGACGAAGAAGACGACGACGAAGAAGACGACGACGAAGAAGACGACGACGAAGAGGACGACGACGAAGAAGACGACGACGAGCAAGACGACGAAGAAGAGACGACGACGAAGAAGACGACGACGAAGAAGACGACGACGAAGAAGACGACGACGAAGAAGCCGACGACGAAGAAGACGACGATGAAGAAGACGACGACGATGAAGACGACGACGACGAAGATGACGACGAAGACGACGACGACGAAGAAGACGACGACGAAGAAGACGGACGAAGACGACGACGACGAAGACGACGACGAAGAAGATGACGACGAAGACGACGACGACGAAGAAGACGACGACGAAGAAGACGACGACGAAGATGACGATGACGAAGACGACGATGACGAGAAGACGACGACGAAGAAGACGACGATGAAGACAACGACCACGAAGAAGACAAAGACGAAGACGACGACGACAAAGACGACGACGACGAAGACGACGACGACGAAGACGACGACGACGAATAAGACGACGACGAAGACGACGACGACGAAGACGCGACGACGACGACGACGACGACGACGAATAAGACGACGACGAATAAGACGACGACGAAGCGACGACGACGAGACGACGACGACGAAGAAGACGACGACGAAGAAGACGACGACGAAGACGACGACGACGAAGACGACGACGACGAAGGCAACGACGACGAATAAGACGATGACGAAGATGACGACGATGAAGACGACGACGACGAAGACGACGACAATGACGACGACGACGACGACGAAGAAGACGGCGACGAAGACGACGACGACGAAGACGACGAGGACGAAGACGACGACGACGAAGACGACGACGATGAAGACGACGACGACGAAGACGACGACGACGAAGACGACGACGCGAAGAAGACGACGAAGAAGACGACGACGAAGACGACGACGACGAAGAAGACGACGACGAAGAAGACGACGACGAAGACGACGACGACGAAGAAGACGCGACGAAGAAGACGACGACAGAAGACGACGACGACGAAGACGACGAGGACGAAGACGACGAGGACGAAGACGACGAGGACGAAGACGACGACGACGAAGACGACGACGACGAAGACGACGACGACGAAGACGACGACGACGAAGACGACGACGACGAAGAAGACGACGACCGAAGACGACGACGACGAAGACGACGACGACGAAGACGACGACGACGAAGACGACGACGATGAAGACGACGACGACGAAGACGACGACGATGAAGACGACGACGACGAAGAAGACGACGACGAAGAAGACGACGATGAAGACGATGAAGACGAAGAAGACGACGACGAAGACGACGCTGACGAAGACGACGACGACGAATAAGATGACGCCGAAGACGCCAACGACGAAGACGACGACGACGAAGACGACGACGACGAATACCACGAAGACGAAGAAGACGACGACGAAGACGACGATGACGAAGAAGACGACGACGAAGAAGACGACGACGAGAAGACGACGACGAAGACGACGACGCGAAGACGACAGACGACGAAGAAGACGACGACGAAGACGACGACGACGAGACGACGACGAAGATGACGACGACGAAGACGCCGATGACGAAGAAGACGACGACGAAGAAGACGACGATGAAGACAATGACCACGAAGAAGACAAAGACGAAGACGACGACGACACAGACGCGACGACGAAGACGACGACGACGAAAGACGACGACGACGAATAAGACGACGACGAAGACGACGACGACGAAGACGCCGACGACGAAGACGACGACGACGACGAATAAGACGACGACGAATAAGACGACGACGAAGACGACGACGACGAAGACGACGACGACGAAGAAGACGACGACGAAGAAGACGACGACGAAGACGACGACGACGAAGACGACGACGACGAAGGCAACGACGACGAATAAGACGATGACGAAGATGACGACGATGAAGACGACGACGACGAGACGACGACAATGAAGACGACGACGACGAAGAAGACGGCGACGAAGACGACGACGACGAAGACGACGAGGACGAAGACGACGACGACGAAACGACGAGACGAAGACGACGACGACGAAGACGACGACGACGAAGACGACGACGACGAAGAAGACGACGACGAAAGACGACGACGAAGACGACGACGACGAAGAAGACGACGACGAAGAAGACGACGACGAAGACGACGACGACGAAGAAGACGACGACGAAGAAGACGACGACGAAGACGACGACGACGAAGACGACGAGGACGAAGACGACGAGGACGAAGACGACGAGACGAAGACGACGACGACGAAGACGACGACGACGAAGACGACGACGACGAAGACGACGACGACGAAGACGACGACGACGAAGAAGACGACGACGAAGACGACGACGACGAAGACGACGACGACGAAGACGACGACGACGAAGACGACGACGACGAAGACGACGACGACGAAGAAGACGACGACGAAGACGACGACGACGAAGACGACGACGACGAAGGGCAACGATGACGAATAAGACAATGACGAAGATGACGACGATGAAGACGACGACGACGAAGACGACGACGACGAAGAAGACGACGACGAAGACGACGACGATGAAGACGACGACGACGAAGAAGACGACGACGAAGAAGACGACGATGAAGACGATGAAGACGAAGAAGACGACGACGAAGACGACGCTGACGAAGACGACGGACGACGAATAAGATGACGACGAAGACGCCGACGACGAAGACGACGGACGACGAAGACGACGACGACGAAGACCACGACGACGAAGAAGACGACGACGAAGACGACGATGCGAAGAAGACGACGACGAAGAAGACGACGACCGAAGAAGACGACGACGAAGACGACGACGACGAAGACGACGACGACGAAGAAGACGACGACGACGACGACGACGACGAAGATGACGACGAAGACGACGAAGACGAAGAAGACGACGACGAAGACGACGACGACGAAGAAGACGACGACGAAGACGACGACGACGAAGACGACGACGACACAGAAGACGACGACGAAGACCGACGACGACGAGACGACGACGACGAAGACGACGACGACGAAGAAGACCACGACGAAGAAGACGACGACGAAGAAGACGACGCGAAGAAGACGACGACGAAGAAGACGACGACGAAGAAGACGACGACGAAGAAGACGACGTCGAAGAAGACGACGACGAAGAAGACGGCGCCGAAGAAGACGACGACGAAGAAGTCGACGACGAAGAAGACGACGACGAAGAGACGACGACGAAGAAGACGATGGACGAAGACGACGATGACGAAGAAGACGACGACGAAGAGGACGACGACGAAGAAGACGACGACGAAGAAGCCGACGACGAAGAAGACGACGACGAAGAAGACGACGACGAAGAAGTCGACGACGAAGAAGACGACGACGAAGAAGACGACGACGAGAAGACGACGACGACGAAGACGACGACGACGAAGACGACGACGAAGAAGACGACGACGAAGAAGACGGCGACGAAGAAGACGACGACGAAGAAGACGACGACGAAGAAGACGACGACGAAGAAGACGACGACGAAGAAGACGACGACGAGACGGACGACGACGAAGAAGACGACGACGAAGAGGACGACGACGAAGAAGACGATGACGAAGAAGACGACGAAGAAGAAGACGACGACGAAGAAGACGACGACGAAGAAGACGACGACGAAGAAGACGACGACGAAGAAGCCGACGACGAAGAAGACGACGATGAAGAAGACGACGGACGATGAAGACGACGACGACGAAGATCGACGACGAAGACGACGACGACGAAGAAGACGACGACGAAGAAGACGACGACGACGACGACGACGACGAAGCGACGACGAAGAAGATGACGACGAAGACGACGACGACGAAGAAGACGACGACGAGAAGACGACGACGAAGATGACGATGACGAAGACGACGATGACGAAGAAGACGACGACGAAGAAGACGACGATGAAGACGACGACGACGAAGAAGACAAAGACGAAGACGACGACGACAAGACGACGACGACGAAGACGACGACGACGAAGACGACGACGACGAATAAGACGACGACGAAGACGACTACGACGAAGACGCCGACGACGAAGACGACGACGACGACGAATAAGACGACGACGAATAAGACGACGACGAAGCGACGACGACGAAGACGACGACGACGAAGAAGACGACGACGAAGAAGACGACGACGAAGACGACGACGACGAAGACGACGACGACGAAGGCAACGACGACGAATAAGACGATGACGAAGATGACGACGATGAAGACGACGACGACGAAGACGACGACGACGAAGAGACGACGACGAAGACGTCGACGATGAAGACGACGACGACGAAGAAGACGACGACGAAGAAGACGACGATGAAGACAATGAAGACGAAGAAGACGACGACGAAGACGACGCTGACGAAGACGACGACGACGAATAAGATGACGACGAAGACGCCGACGACGAAGACGACGACGACGAAGACGACGACGACGAAGACCACGACGACGAAGAAGACGACGACGAAGACGACGAGGACGAAGACGACGACGAAGAAGACGACGACGAAGAAGACGACAACGAAGACGACGACGACGAAGACGACGACGACGAAGAAGACGACGACGAAGACGACGACGACGAAGACGACGACGAAGATGACGACGACGAAGACGACGACGACGAAGACGACGACGACGAAGACGACGACGACGAAGACGACGACGACGAAGAAGACCACGACGAGAAGACGACGACGAAGAAGACAGACGCGAAGAAGACGGCGACGAGAAGACGACGACGAAGAAGACGACGACGAAGAAGACGACGTCGAAGAAGACGACGACGAAGAAGACGGCGCCGAAGAAGACGACGACGAAGCGGACGACGACGAAGAAGACGACGACGAAGAAGCCGACGACGAAGAAGACGACGACGAACGAAGCGACGACGAAGAAGACGACGACGAAGAGACGACGACGAAGAAGACGACGACGAAGAAGACGACGACGAAAGAGGACGACGACGAAGAAGACGACGACGAAGAAGACGACGAAGAAGAAGACGACGACGAAGAAGACGACGACGAAGAAGACGACGACGAAGAAGACGACGACGAAGAAGCCGACGACGAAGAAGACGCAGAAGAATAGACGACGACGATGAAGACGACGACGACGAAGATGACGACGAAGACGACGACGACGAAGAAGACGCGACGAAGAAGACGACGAAGACGACGACGACGAAGACGACGACGAAGAAGATGACGACGAAGACGTGCGACGAAGAAGACGACGACGAAGAGACGACGACGAAGATGACGATGACGAAGACGACGATGACGAAGAAGACGACGACGAAGAAGACGACGATGAAGACAACGACCACGAAGAAGACAAAGACGAAGACGACGACGACAAAGACGACGACGACGAAGACGACGACGACGAAGACGACGACGACGAATAAGACGACGACGAAGACGACGACGACGAAGACGCCGACGACGAAGACGACGACGACGACGAATAAGACGACGACGAATAAGACGACGACGAAGACGACGACGACGAAGACGACGACGTCTTCGTCGTCGTCTTATTCGTCGTCGTCTTATTCGTCGTCGTCGTCGTCTTCGTCGTCGGCGTCTTCGTCGTCGTCGTCTTCGTCGTCGTCTTATTCGTCGTCGTCGTCTTCGTCGTCGTCGTCTTCGTCGTCGTCGTCTTTGTCGTCGTCGTCTTCGTCTTTGTCTTCTTCGTGGTCGTTGTCTTCATCGTCGTCTTCTTCGTCGTCGTCTTCTTCGTCATCGTCGTCTTCGTCATCGTCATCTTCGTCGTCGTCTTCTTCGTCGTCGTCTTCTTCGTCGTCATCGTCTTCGTCGTCATCTTCTTCGTCGTCGTCTTCGTCGTCGTCGTCTTCGTCGTCTTCTTCGTCGTCGTCTTCTTCGTCGTCGTCGTCTTCGTCGTCATCTTCGTCGTCGTCGTCTTCATCGTCGTCGTCTTATTCATCGTCGTCTTCTTCGTCGTCGGCTTCTTCGTCGTCGTCTTCTTCGTCGTCGTCTTCTTCGTCGTCGTCTTCTTCGTCGTCGTCTTCTTCTTCGTCGTCTTCTTCGTCGTCGTCTTCTTCGTCGTCGTCCTCTTCGTCGTCGTCTTCTCGTCGTCGTCTCTTCGTCGTCGTCTTCTTCGTCGTCGTCTTCTTCGTCGTCGTCTTCTTCGTCGTCGTCTTCTTCGTCGTCGGCTTCTTCGTCGTCGTCTTCTTCGTCGTCGTCCGCATCGTCGTCGTCTTCTTCGGCGCCGTCTTCTTCGTCGTCGTCTTCTTCGACGTCGTCTTCTTCGTCGTCGTCTTCTTCGTCGTCGTCTTCTTCGTCGCGTCTTCTTCGTCGTCGTCTTCTTCGTCGTCGTCTTCTTCGTCGTGGTCTTCTTCGTCGTCGTCGTCTTCGTCGTCGTCGTCTTCGTCGTCGTCGTCTTCGTCGTCGTCGTCTTCGTCGTCGTCATCTTCGTCGTCGTCTTCGTCGTCGTCGTCTTCGTCGTCGTCTTCTTCGTCGTCGTCGTCTTCGTCGTCGTCGTCTTCGTTGTCGTCTTCTTCGTCGTCGTCTTCTTCGTCGTCGTCTTCTTCGTCCTCGTCGTCTTCGTCGTCGTCTTCTTCGTCGTCGTGGTCTTCGTCGTCGTCGTCTTCGTCGTCGTCGTCTTCGTCGTCGGCGTCTTCGTCGTCATCTTATTCGTCGTCGTCGTCTTCGTCAGCGTCGTCTTCGTCGTCGTCTTCTTCGTCTTCATTGTCTCATCGTCGTCTTCTTCGTCGTCGTCTTCTTCGTCGTCGTCGTCTTCATCGTCGTCGTCTTCGTCGTCGTCTTCTTCGTCGTCGTCGTCTTCGTCGTCGTCGTCTTCATCGTCGTCATCTTCGTCATCGTCTTATTCGTCGTCGTTGCCTTCGTCGTCGTCGTCTTCGTCGTCGTCGTCTTCGTCGTCGTCTTCTTCGTCGTCGTCTTCTTCGTCGTCGTCGTCTTCGTCGTCGTCGTCTTCGTCGTCGTCTTATTCGTCGTCGTCTTATTCGTCGTCGTCGTCGTCTTCGTCGTCGGCGTCTTCGTCGTAGTCGTCTTCGTCGTCGTCTTATTCGTCGTCGTCGTCTTCGTCGTCGTCGTCTTCGTCGTCGTCGTCTTTGTCGTCGTCGTCTTCGTCTTTGTCTTCTTCGTCGTCGTCGTCTTCATCGTCGTCTTCTTCGTCGTCGTCTTCTTCGTCATCGTCGTCTTCGTCATCGTCATCTTCGTCGTCGTCTTCTTCGTCGTCGTCTTCTTCGTCGTCGTCGTCTTCGTCGTCATCTTCTTCGTCGTCGTCTTCGTCGTCGTCGTCTTCGTCGTCGTCTTCTTCGTCGTCGTCTTCTTCGTCGTCGTCGTCTTCGTCGTCATCTTCGTCGTCGTCGTCTTCATCGTCGTCGTCTTCTTCATCGTCGTCTTCTTCGTCGTCGGCTTCCTTCGTCGTCGTCTTCTTCGTCGTCGTCTTCTTCGTCGTCGTCTTCTTCGTCGTCGTCTTCTTCTTCGTCGTCTTCTTCGTCATCGTCTTCTTCGTCGTCGTCCTCTTCGTCGTCGTCTTCTTCGTCGTCGTCGTCTTCGTCGTCGTCTTCTTCGTCGTCGTCTTCTTCGTCGTCGTCTTCTTCGTCGTCGTCTTCTTCGTCGTCGTCTTCTTCGTCGCCGTCTTCTTCGTCGTCGTCTTCTTCGTCGTCGTCTTCGTCGTCGTCGTCTTCGTCGTCGTCGTCTTCTTCGTCGTCGTCTTCTTCGTCGTCGTCTTCTTCGTCGTCGTCTTCTTCGTCGTCGTCTTCTTCGTCGTCGTCTTCTTCGTCGTCGGCTTCTTCGTCGTCGTCTTCTTCGTCGGTCGTCCTCTTCGTCGTCGTCTTCTTCGTCATCGTCGTCTTCGTCATCGTCTTCCTTCGTCGTCGTCTTCTTCGTCGTCGTCTTTCTTCGTCGTCGACTTCTTCGTCGTCGTCTTCTTCGGCGCGTCTTCTTCGTCGTCGTCTTCTTCGACGTCGTCTTCTTCGTCGTCGTCTTCTTCGTCGTCGTCTTCTTCGTCGTCGTCTTCTTCGTCGTCGTCTTCTTCGTCGTCGTCTTCTTCGTCGTGGTCTTCTTCGTCGTCGTCGTCTTCGTCGTCGTCGTCTTCGTCGTCGTCGTCTTCGTCGTCGTCTTCTGTGTCGTCGTCGTCTTCGTCGTCGTCGTCTTCGTCGTCGTCTTCTTCGTCGTCGTCGTCTTCGTCGTCGTCTTCTTCGTCTTCGTCGTCTTCGTCGTCGTCATCTTCGTCGTCGTCTTCGTCGTCGTCGTCTTCGTCGTCGTCTTCTTCGTCGTCGTCGTCTTCGTCGTCGTCGTCTTCGTCGTCGTCTTCTTCGTCGTCGTCTTCTTCGTCGTCGTCTTCTTCGTCATCGTCGTCTTCGTCGTCGTCTTCTTCGTCGTCGTGGTCTTCGTCGTCGTCGTCTTCGTCGTCGTCGTCTTCGTCGTCGGCGTCTTCGTCGTCATCTTATTCGTCGTCGTCGTCTTCGTCAGCGTCGTCTTCGTCGTCGTCTTCTTCGTCTTCATCGTCTTCATCGTCGTCTTCTTCGTCGTCGTCTTCTTCGTCGTCGTCGTCTTCATCGTCGTCGTCTTCGTCGTCGTCTTCTTCGTCGTCGTCGTCTTCGTCGTCGTCGTCTTCATCGTCGTCATCTTCGTCATTGTCTTATTCGTCATCGTTGCCTTCGTCGTCGTCGTCTTCGTCGTCGTCGTCTTCGTCGTCGTCTTCTTCGTCGTCGTCGTCTTCGTCGTCGTCGTCTTCGTCGTCGTCGTCTTCGTCGTCGTCGTCTTCGTCGTCGTCGTCTTCGTCGTCGTCTTCTCGTCGTCGTCGTCTTCGTCGTCGTCGTCTTCGTCGTCGTCGTCTTCGTCGTCGTCGTCTTCGTCGTCGTCGTCTTCGTCCTCGTCGTCTTCGTCCTCGTCGTCTTCGTCTCGTCGTCTTCGTCGTCGTCGTCTTCGTCGTCGTCTTCTTCGTCGTCGTCTTCTTCGTCGTCGTCGTCTTCGTCGTCGTCTTCTTCGTCGTCGTCTTCTTCGTCGTCGTCGTCTTCGTCGTCGTCTTCTTCGTCGTCGTCTTCTTCGTCGTCGTCGTCTTCGTCGTCGTCGTCTTCGTCGTCGTCGTCTTCGTCGTCGTCGTCTTCGTCGTCGTCGTCTTCGTCCTCGTCGTCTTCGTCGTCGTCGTCTTCGTCGCCGTCTTCTTCGTCGTCGTCGTCTTCATTGTCGTCGTCTTCGTCGTCGTCGTCTTCATCGTCGTCATCTTCGTCATCGTCTTATTCGTCGTCGTTGCCTTCGTCGTCGTCGTCTTCGTCGTCGTCGTCTTCGTCGTCGTCTTCTTCGTCGTCGTCTTCTTCGTCGTCGTCGTCTTCGTCGTCGTCGTCTTCGTCGTCGTCTTATTCGTCGTCGTCTTATTCGTCGTCGTCGTCGTCTTCGTCGTCGGCGTCTTCGTCGTCGTCGTCTTCGTCGTCGTCTTATTCGTCGTCGTCGTCTTCGTCGTCGTCGTCTTCGTCGTCGTCGTCTTTGTCGTCGTCGTCTTCGTCTTTGTCTTCTTCGTGGTCATTGTCTTCATCGTCGTCTTCTTCGTCGTCGTCTTCTTCGTCATCGTCGTCTTCGTCGTCGTCATCTTCGTCGTCGTCTTCGTCGTCGTCGTCTCTTCGTCGTCGTCTTCTTCGTCGTCGTCGTCTTCGTCGTCGTCGTCTTCGTCGTCGTCTTCTTCGTCGTCGTCTTCTTCGTCGTCGTCTTCTTCGTCATCGTCGTCTTCGTCGTCGTCTTCTTCGTCGTCGTGGTATTCGTCGTCGTCGTCTTCGTCGTCGTCGTCTTCGTCGTTGGCGTCTTCGTCGTCATCTTATTCGTCGTCGTCGTCTTCGTCAGCGTCGTCTTCGTCGTCGTCTTCTTCGTCTTCATCGTCTTCATCGTCGTCTTCTTCGTCGTCGTCTTCTTCGTCGTCGTCGTCTTCATCGTCGTCGTCTTCGTCGTCGTCGTCTTCATCGTCGTCGTCTTCGTCGTCGTCGTCTTCGTCGTCGTCGTCTTCGTCGTCGTCGTCTTCGTCGTCGTCTTCTTCGTCGTCGTCGTCTTCGTCGTCGTCGTCTTCGTCGTCGTCGTCTTCGTCGTCGTCGTCTTCGTCGTCGTCGTCTTCGTCCTCGTCGTCTTCGTCCTCGTCGTCTTCGTCCTCGTCGTCTTCGTCGTCGTCGTCTTCGTCGTCGTCTTCTTCGTCGTCGTCTTCTTCGTCGTCGTCGTCTTCGTCGTCGTCTTCTTCGTCGTCGTCTTCTTCGTCGTCGTCGTCTTCGTCGTCGTCTTCTTCGTCGTCGTCTTCTTCGTCGTCGTCGTCTTCGTCGTCGTCGTCTTCGTCGTCGTCGTCTTCATCGTCGTCGTCTTCGTCGTCGTCGTCTTCGTCCTCGTCGTCTTCGTCGTCGTCGTCTTCGTCGCCGTCTTCTTCGTCGTCGTCGTCTTCATTGTCGTCGTCTTCGTCGTCGTCGTCTTCATCGTCGTCATCTTCGTCATCGTCTTATTCGTCGTCGTTGCCTTCGTCGTCGTCGTCTTCGTCGTCGTCGTCTTCGTCGTCGTCTTCTTCGTCGTCGTCTTCTTCGTCGTCGTCGTCTTCGTCGTCGTCGTCTTCGTCGTCGTCTTATTCGTCGTCGTCTTATTCGTCGTCGTCGTCGTCTTCGTCGTCGGCGTCTTCGTCGTCGTCGTCTTCGTCGTCGTCTTATTCGTCGTCGTCGTCTTCGTCGTCGTCGTCTTCGTCGTCGTCGTCTTTGTCGTCGTCGTCTTCGTCTTTGTCTTCTTCGTGGTCGTTGTCTTCATCGTCGTCTTCTTCGTCGTCGTCTTCTTCGTCATCGTCGTCTTCGTCATCGTCATCTTCGTCGTCGTCTTCTTCGTCGTCGTCTTCTTCGTCGTCGTCGTCTTCGTCGTCATCTTCTTCGTCGTCGTCTTCGTCGTCGTCGTCTTCGTCGTCTTCTTCGTCGTCGTCTTCTTCGTCGTCGTCGTCTTCGTCGTCATCTTCGTCGTCGTCGTCTTCATCGTCGTCGTCTTCTTCATCGTCGTCTTCTTCGTCGTCGGCTTCTTCGTCGTCGTCTTCTTCGTCGTCGTCTTCTTCGTCGTCGTCTTCTTCGTCGTCGTCTTCTTCTTCGTCGTCTTCTTCGTCGTCGTCTTCTTCGTCGTCGTCCTCTTCGTCGTCGTCTTCTTCGTCGTCGTCTTCTTCGTCGTCGTCTTCTTCGTCGTCGTCTTCTTCGTCGTCGTCTTCTTCGTCGTCGTCTTCTTCGTCGTCGGCTTCTTCGTCGTCGTCTTCTTCGTCGTCGTCCGCTTCGTCGTCGTCTTCTTCGGCGCCGTCTTCTTCGTCGTCGTCTTCTTCGACGTCGTCTTCTTCGTCGTCGTCTTCTTCGTCGTCGTCTTCTTCGTCGCCGTCTTCTTCGTCGTCGTCTTCTTCGTCGTCGTCTTCTTCGTCGTGGTCTTCTTCGTCGTCGTCGTCTTCGTCGTCGTCGTCTTCGTCGTCGTCGTCTTCGTCGTCGTCGTCTTCGTCGTCGTCATCTTCGTCGTCGTCTTCGTCGTCGTCGTCTTCGTCGTCGTCTTCTTCGTCGTCGTCGTCTTCGTCGTCGTCGTCTTCGTTGTCGTCTTCTTCGTCGTCGTCTTCTTCGTCGTCGTCTTCTTCGTCCTCGTCGTCTTCGTCGTCGTCTTCTTCGTCGTCGTGGTCTTCGTCGTCGTCGTCTTCGTCGTCGTCGTCTTCGTCGTCGGCGTCTTCGTCGTCATCTTATTCGTCGTCGTCGTCTTCGTCAGCGTCGTCTTCGTCGTCGTCTTCTTCGTCTTCATGGTCTTCATCGTCGTCTTCTTCGTCGTCGTCTTCTTCGTCGTCGTCGTCTTCATCGTCGTCGTCTTCGTCGTCGTCTTCTTCGTCGTCGTCGTCTTCGTCGTCGTCGTCTTCATCGTCGTCATCTTCGTCATCGTCTTATTCGTCGTCGTTGCCTTCGTCGTCGTCGTCTTCGTCGTCGTCGTCTTCGTCGTCGTCGTCTTCGTCGTCGTCGTCTTCGTTGTCGTCTTCTTCGTCGTCGTCTTCTTCGTCGTCGTCTTCTTCGTCGTCGTCGTCTTCGTCGTCGTCGTCTTCGTCGTCGTCGTCTTCGTCGTCGTCGTCTTCGTCGTCGTCGTCTTCGTCCTCGTCGTCTTCGTCGTCGTCGTCTTCGTCGCCGTCTTCTTCGTCGTCGTCGTCTTCATTGTCGTCGTCTTCGTCGTCGTCGTCTTCATCGTCGTCATCTTCGTCATCGTCTTATTCGTCGTCGTTGCCTTCGTCGTCGTCGTCTTCGTCGTCGTCGTCTTCGTCGTCGTCTTCTTCGTCGTCGTCTTCTTCGTCGTCGTCGTCTTCGTCGTCGTCGTCTTCGTCGTCGTCTTATTCGTCGTCGTCTTATTCGTCGTCGTCGTCGTCTTCGTCGTCGGCGTCTTCGTCGTCGTCGTCTTCGTCGTCGTCTTATTCGTCGTCGTCGTCTTCGTCGTCGTCGTCTTCGTCGTCGTCGTCTTTGTCGTCGTCGTCTTCGTCTTTGTCTTCTTCGTGGTCGTTGTCTTCATCGTCATCTTCTTCGTCGTCGTCTTCTTCGTCATCGTCGTCTTCGTCATCGTCATCTTCGTCGTCGTCTTCTTCGTCGTCGTCTTCTTCGTCGTCGTCGTCTTCGTCGTCATCTTCTTCGTCGTCGTCTTCGTCGTCGTCGTCTTCGTCGTCTTCTTCGTCGTCGTCTTCTTCGTCGTCGTCGTCTTCGTCGTCATCTTCGTCGTCGTCGTCTTCATCGTCGTCGTCTTCTTCATCGTCGTCTTCTTCGTCGTCGGCTTCTTCGTCGTCGTCTTCTTCGTCGTCGTCTTCTTCGTCGTCGTCTTCTTCGTCGTCGTCTTCTTCTTCGTCGTCTTCTTCGTCGTCGTCTTCTTCGTCGTCGTCCTCTTCGTCGTCGTCTTCTTCGTCGTCGTCTTCTTCGTCGTCGTCTTCTTCGTCGTCGTCTTCTTCGTCGTCGTCTTCTTCGTCGTCGTCTTCTTCGTCGTCGGCTTCTTCGTCGTCGTCTTCTTCGTCGTCGTCCGCTTCGTCGTCGTCTTCTTCGGCGCCGTCTTCTTCGTCGTCGTCTTCTTCGACGTCGTCTTCTTCGTCGTCGTCTTCTTCGTCGTCGTCTTCTTCGTCGCCGTCTTCTTCGTCGTCGTCTTCTTCGTCGTCGTCTTCTTCGTCGTGGTCTTCTTCGTCGTCGTCGTCTTCGTCGTCGTCGTCTTCGTCGTCGTCGTCTTCGTCGTCGTCGTCTTCGTCGTCGTCATCTTCGTCGTCGTCTTCGTCGTCGTCGTCTTCGTCGTCGTCTTCTTCGTCGTCGTCGTCTTCGTCGTCGTCGTCTTCGTTGTCGTCTTCTTCGTCGTCGTCTTCTTCGTCGTCGTCTTCTTCATCCTCGTCGTCTTCGTCGTCGTCTTCTTCGTCGTCGTGGTCTTCGTCGTCGTCGTCTTCGTCGTCGTCGTCTTCGTCGTCGGCGTCTTCGTCGTCATCTTATTCGTCGTCGTCGTCTTCGTCAGCGTCGTCTTCGTCGTCGTCTTCTTCGTCTTCATTGTCTTCATCGTCGTCTTCTTCGTCGTCGTCTTCTTCGTCGTCGTCGTCTTCATCGTCGTCGTCTTCGTCGTCGTCTTCTTCGTCGTCGTCGTCTTCGTCGTCGTCGTCTTCATCGTCGTCATCTTCGTCATCGTCTTATTCGTCGTCGTTGCCTTCGTCGTCGTCGTCTTCGTCGTCGTCGTCTTCGTCGTCGTCTTCTTCGTCGTCGTCTTCTTCGTCGTCGTCGTCTTCGTCGTCGTCGTCTTCGTCGTCGTCTTATTCGTCGTCGTCTTATTCGTCGTCGTCGTCGTCTTCGTCGTCGGCGTCTTCGTCGTAGTCGTCTTCGTCGTCGTCTTATTCGTCGTCGTCGTCTTCGTCGTCGTCGTCTTCGTCGTCGTCGTCTTTGTCGTCGTCGTCTTCGTCTTTGTCTTCTTCGTCGTCGTCGTCTTCATCGTCGTCTTCTTCGTCGTCGTCTTCTTCGTCATCGTCGTCTTCGTCATCGTCATCTTCGTCGTCGTCTTCTTCGTCGTCGTCTTCTTCGTCGTCGTCGTCTTCGTCGTCATCTTCTTCGTCGTCGTCTTCGTCGTCGTCGTCTTCGTCGTCGTCTTCTTCGTCGTCGTCTTCTTCGTCGTCGTCGTCTTCGTCGTCATCTTCGTCGTCGTCGTCTTCATCGTCGTCGTCTTCTTCATCGTCGTCTTCTTCGTCGTCGGCTTCTTCGTCGTCGTCTTCTTCGTCGTCGTCTTCTTCGTCGTCGTCTTCTTCGTCGTCGTCTTCTTCTTCGTCGTCTTCTTCGTCATCGTCTTCTTCGTCGTCGTCCTCTTCGTCGTCGTCTTCTTCGTCGTCGTCGTCTTCGTCGTCGTCTTCTTCGTCGTCGTCTTCTTCGTCGTCGTCTTCTTCGTCGTCGTCTTCTTCGTCGTCGTCTTCTTCGTCGCCGTCTTCTTCGTCGTCGTCTTCTTCGTCGTCGTCTTCGTCGTCGTCGTCTTCGTCGTCGTCGTCTTCTTCGTCGTCGTCTTCTTCGTCGTCGTCTTCTTCGTCGTCGTCTTCTTCGTCGTCGTCTTCTTCGTCGTCGTCTTCTTCGTCGTCGGCTTCTTCGTCGTCGTCTTCTTCGTCGTCGTCCTCTTCGTCGTCGTCTTCTTCGTCATCGTCGTCTTCGTCATCGTCTTCTTCGTCGTCGTCTTCTTCGTCGTCGTCTTCTTCGTCGTCGACTTCTTCGTCGTCGTCTTCTTCGGCGCCGTCTTCTTCGTCGTCGTCTTCTTCGACGTCGTCTTCTTCATCGTCGTCTTCTTCGTCGTCGTCTTCTTCGTCGTCGTCTTCTTCGTCGTCGTCTTCTTCGTCGTCGTCTTCTTCGTCGTGGTCTTCTTCGTCGTCGTCGTCTTCGTCGTCGTCGTCTTCGTCGTCGTCGTCTTCGTCGTCGTCTTCTGCGTCGTCGTCGTCTTCGTCGTCGTCGTCTTCGTCGTCGTCTTCTTCGTCGTCGTCGTCTTCGTCGTCGTCTTCTTCGTCTTCGTCGTCTTCGTCGTCGTCATCTTCGTCGTCGTCTTCGTCGTCGTCGTCTTCGTCGTCGTCTTCTTCGTCGTCGTCGTCTTCGTCGTCGTCGTCTTCGTCGTCGTCTTCTTCGTCGTCGTCTTCTTCGTCGTCGTCTTCTTCGTCATCGTCGTCTTCGTCGTCGTCTTCTTCGTCGTCGTGGTCTTCGTCGTCGTCGTCTTCGTCGTCGTCGTCTTCGTCGTCGGCGTCTTCGTCGTCATCTTATTCGTCGTCGTCGTCTTCGTCAGCGTCGTCTTCGTCGTCGTCTTCTTCGTCTTCATCGTCTTCATCGTCGTCTTCTTCGTCGTCGTCTTCTTCGTCGTCGTCGTCTTCATCGTCGTCGTCTTCGTCGTCATCTTCTTCGTCGTCGTCGTCTTCGTCGTCGTCGTCTTCATCGTCGTCATCTTCGTCATCGTCTTATTCGTCATCGTTGCCTTCGTCGTCGTCGTCTTCGTCGTCGTCGTCTTCGTCGTCGTCTTCTTCGTCGTCGTCGTCTTCGTCGTCGTCGTCTACGTCGTCGTCGTCTTCGTCGTCGTCGTCTTCGTCGTCGTCGTCTTCGTCGTCGTCGTCTTCGTCGTCGTCTTCTTCGTCGTCGTCGTCTTCGTCGTCGTCGTCTTCGTCGTCGTCGTCTTCGTCGTCGTCGTCTTCGTCGTCGTCGTCTTCGTCCTCGTCGTCTTCGTCCTCGTCGTCTTCGTCCTCGTCGTCTTCGTCGTCGTCGTCTTCGTCGTCGTCTTCTTCGTCGTCGTCTTCTTCGTCGTCGTCGTCTTCGTCGTCGTCTTCTTCGTCGTCGTCTTCTTCGTCGTCGTCGTCTTCGTCGTCGTCTTCTTCGTCGTCGTCTTCTTCGTCGTCGTCGTCTTCGTCGTCGTCGTCTTCGTCGTCGTCGTCTTCGTCGTCGTCGTCTTCGTCGTCGTCGTCTTCGTCCTCGTCGTCTTCGTCGTCGTCGTCTTCGTCGCCGTCTTCTTCGTCGTCGTCGTCTTCATTGTCGTCGTCTTCGTCGTCGTCGTCTTCATCGTCGTCATCTTCGTCATCGTCTTATTCGTCGTCGTTGCCTTCGTCGTCGTCGTCTTCGTCGTCGTCGTCTTCGTCGTCGTCTTCTTCGTCGTCGTCTTCTTCGTCGTCGTCGTCTTCGTCGTCGTCGTCTTCGTCGTCGTCTTATTCGTCGTCGTCTTATTCGTCGTCGTCGTCGTCTTCGTCGTCGGCGTCTTCGTCGTCGTCGTCTTCGTCGTCGTCTTATTCGTCGTCGTCGTCTTCGTCGTCGTCGTCTTCGTCGTCGTCGTCTTTGTCGTCGTCGTCTTCGTCTTTGTCTTCTTCGTGGTCATTGTCTTCATCGTCGTCTTCTTCGTCGTCGTCTTCTTCGTCATCGTCGTCTTCGTCATCGTCATCTTCGTCGTCGTCTTCTTCGTCGTCGTCTTCTTCGTCGTCGTCGTCTTCGTCGTCATCTTCTTCGTCGTCGTCTTCGTCGTCGTCGTCTTCGTCGTCGTCTTCTTCGTCGTCGTCTTCTTCGTCGTCGTCGTCTTCGTCGTCATCTTCGTCGTCGTCGTCTTCATCGTCGTCGTCTTCTTCGTCGTCGTCTTCTTCGTCGTCGTCTTCTTCGTCGTCGTCTTCTTCGTCGTCGTCTTCTTCGTCGTCGTCTTCTTCTTCGTCGTCTTCTTCGTCGTCGTCTTCTTCGTCGTCGTCCTCTTCGTCGTCGTCTTCTTCGTCGTCGTCTTCTTCGTCGTCGTCTTCTTCGTCGTCGTCTTCTTCGTCGTCGTCTTCTTCGTCGTCGTCTTCTTCGTCGTCGGCTTCTTCGTCGTCGTCTTCTTCGTCGTCGTCCGCTTCGTCGTCGTCTTCTTCGTCATCGTCGTCTTCGTCGTCGTCTTCTTCGTCGTCGTCTTCTTCGTCGTCGTCTTCTTCGTCGTCGACTTCTTCGTCGTCGTCTTCTTCGGCGCCGTCTTCTTCGTCGTCGTCTTCTTCGACGTCGTCTTCTTCGTCGTCGTCTTCTTCGTCGTCGTCTTCTTCGTCGTCGTCTTCTTCGTCGTCGTCTTCTTCGTCGTGGTCTTCTTCGTCGTCGTCGTCTTCGTCGTCGTCGTCTTCGTCGTCGTCGTCTTCGTCGTCGTCTTCTGCGTCGTCGTCGTCTTCGTCGTCGTCGTCTTCATCGTCGTCTTCTTCGTCGTCGTCGTCTTCGTCGTCGTCTTCTTCGTCTTCGTCGTCTTCGTCGTCGTCATCTTCGTCGTCGTCTTCGTCGTCGTCGTCTTCGTCGTCGTCGTCTTCGTCGTCGTCTTCTGCGTCGTCGTCGTCTTCGTCGTCGTCGTCTTCGTCGTCGTCTTCTTCGTCGTCGTCGTCTTCGTCGTCGTCTTCTTCGTCTTCGTCGTCTTCGTCGTCGTCATCTTCGTCGTCATCTTCGTCGTCGTCTTCGTCGTCGTCGTCTTCGTCGTCGTCTTCTTCGTCGTCGTCGTCTTCGTCGTCGTCGTCTTCGTCGTCGTCTTCTTCGTCGTCGTCTTCTTCGTCGTCGTCTTCTTCGTCATCATCGTCTTCGTCGTCGTCTTCTTCGTCGTCGTGGTCTTCGTCGTCGTCGTCTTCGTCGTCGTCGTCTTCGTCGTCGGCGTCTTCGTCGTCATCTTATTCGTCGTCGTCGTCTTCGTCAGTGTCGTCTTCGTCGTCGTCTTCTTCATCTTCATCGTCTTCATCATCGTCTTCTTCGTCGTCGTCTTCTTCGTCGTCGTCGTCTTCATCGTCGTCGTCTTCGTCGTCGTCTTCTTCGTCGTCGTCGTCTTCGTCGTCGTCGTCTTCATCGTCGTCATCTTCGTCATCGTCTTATTCGTCGTCGTTGCCTTCGTCGTCGTCGTCTTCATCGTCGTCGTCTTCGTCGTCGTCTTCTTCGTCGTCGTCATCTTCGTCGTCGTCGTCTTCGTCGTCGTCGTCTTCGTCGTCGTCGTCTTCGTCGTCGTCGTCTTCGTCGTCGTCGTCTTCGTCGTCGTCTTCTTCGTCGTCGTCGTCTTCGTCGTCGTCGTCTTCGTCGTCGTCGTCTTCGTCGTCGTCGTCTTCGTCGTCGTCGTCTTCATCGTCGTCGTCTTCGTCCTCGTCGTCTTCGTCCTCGTCGTCTTCGTCGTCGTCGTCTTCGTCGTCGTCTTCTTCGTCATCGTCTTCTTCGTCGTCGTCGTCTTCGTCGTCGTCTTCTTCGTCTTCGTCTTCTTCGTCGTCGTCGTCTTCGTCGTCGTCTTCTTCGTCGTCGTCTTCTTCGTCGTCGTCGTCTTCGTCGTCGTCGTCTTCGTCGTCGTCGTCTTCGTCGTCGTCGTCTTCGTCGTCGTCGTCTTCGTCCTCGTCGTCTTCGTCGTCGTCGTCTTCGTCGCCGTCTTCTTCGTCGTCGTCGTCTTCGTCGTCGTCGTCTTCGTCGTCGTCTTATTCGTCGTCGTCTTCGTCGTCGTCGTCTTCGTCATCGTCATCTTCGTCGTCGTCGTCTTCGTCGTCGTCTTCTTCGTCGTCGTCTTCTTTGTCATCGTCGTCTTCGTCGTCGTCTTCTTCGTCGTCGTCTTCTTCGTCGTCGTCTTCTTCGTCGTCGTCTTCTTCGTCGTCGTCGTCTTCGTCGTCGTCGTCTTCGTCGTCGGCGTCTTCATCGTCGTCATCTTCGTCGTCGTCTTCTTCGTCGTCGTCGTCTTCCTCGTCGTCGTCTTCCTCGTCGTCGTCTTCGTCGTCGTCGTCTTCGTCGTCCTCATCTTCGTCGTCGTCGTCTTCATCGTCGTCGTCTTCGTCGTCGTCTACGTCGTCTTCGTTGTCGTCGTCTTCGTCGTCGTCGTCTTCGTCGTCGTCGTCTTCGTCGTCGTCGTCTTCGTCGTCGTCGTCTTCGTCGTCGTCGTCTTCGTCGTCGTCGTCTTCGTCGTCGTCTTCTTCGTCGTCGTCTTCGTCGTCGTCTTCTTCGTCGTCGCCGTCTTCGTCGTCGTCGTCTTCGTCGTCGTCTTCTTCGTCGTCGTCTTCTTCGTCGTCGTCTTCTTCGTCATCGTCGTCTTCGTCGTCGTCTTCTTCGTCGTCGTGGTCTTCGTCATCGTCGTCTTCGTCGTCGTCGTCTTCGTCGTCGGCGTCTTCGTCGTCATCTTATTCGTCGTCGTCGTCTTCGTCAGCGTCGTCTTCGTCGTCGTCTTCTTCGTCTTCATTGTCTTCATCGTCGTCTTCTTCGTCGTCGTCTTCTTCGTCGTCGTCGTCTTCATCGTCGTCGTCTTCGTCGTCGTCGTCGTCTTCGTCGTCATCTTCTTCGTCGTCGTCTTCGTCGTCGTCTTCTTCGTCGTCGTCTTCTTCGTCGTCGTCGTCTTCGTCGTCATCTTCGTCGTCGTCGTCTTCATCGTCGTCGTCTTCTTCATCGTCGTCTTCTTCGTCGTCGGCTTCTTCGTCGTCGTCTTCTTCGTCGTCGTCTTCTTCGTCGTCGTCTTCTTCGTCGTCGTCTTCTTCTTCGTTGTCTTCTTCGTCGTCGTCTTCTTCGTCGTCGTCCTCTTCGTCGTCGTCTTCTTCGTCGTCGTCGTCTTCGTCGTCGTCTTCTTCGTCGTCGTCTTCTTCGTCGTCGTCTTCTTCGTCGTCGTCTTCTTCGTCGTCGTCTTCTTCGTCGCCGTCTTCTTCGTCGTCGTCTTCTTCGTCGTCGTCTTCGTCGTCGTCGTCTTCGTCATCGTCGTCTTCTTCGTCGTCGTCTTCTTCGTCGTCGTCTTCTTCGTCGTCGTCTTCTTCGTCGTCGTCTTCTTCATCGTCGTCTTCTTCGTCGTCGGCTTCTTCGTCGTCGTCTTCTTCGTCGTCGTCCTCTTCGTCGTCGTCTTCTTCGTCATCGTCGTCTTCGTCATCGTCTTCTTCGTCGTCGTCTTCTTCGTCGTCGTCTTCTTCGTCGTCGACTTCTTCGTCGTCGTCTTCTTCGGCGCCGTCTTCTTCGTCGTCGTCTTCTTCGACGTCGTCTTCTTCGTCGTCGTCTTCTTCGTCGTCGTCTTCTTCATCGTCGTCTTCTTCGTCGTCGTCTTCTTCGTCGTCGTCTTCTTCGTCGTGGTCTTCTTCGTCGTCGTCGTCTTCGTCGTCGTCGTCTTCGTCGTCGTCGTCTTCGTCGTTGTCTTCTGCGTCGTCGTCGTCTTCGTCGTCGTCGTCTTCGTCATCGTCTTCTTCGTCGTCGTCGTCTTCATCGTCATCTTCTTCGTCTTCGTCGTCTTCGTCGTCGTCATCTTCGTCGTCGTCTTCGTCGTCGTCATCTTCGTCGTCGTCGTCTTCGTCGTCGTCTTCTTCGTCGTCGTCTTCTTCGTCGTCGTCTTCTTCGTCATCGTCGTCTTCGTCGTCGTCTTCTTCGTCGTCGTGGTCTTCGTCGTCGTCGTCTTCGTCGTCGTCGTCTTCGTCGTCGGCGTCTTCGTCGTCATCTTATTCGTCGTCGTTGTCTTCGTCAGCGTCGTCTTCGTCGTCGTCTTCTTCGTCTTCATCGTCTTCATCGTCGTCTTCTTCGTCGTCGTCTTCTTCGTCGTCGTCGTCTTCATCGTCGTCGTCTTCGTCGTCGTCTTCTTTGTCGTCGTCGTCTTCGTCGTCGTCGCCTTCATCGTCGTCATCTTCGTCATCGTCTTATTCGTCGTCGTTGCCTTCGTCGTCGTCGTCTTCGTCGTCGTCGTCTTCGTCGTCGTCTTCTTCGTCGTCGTCGTCTTCGTCGTCGTCGTCTTCGTCATCGTCGTCTTCGTCGTCGTCGTCTTCGTCGTCGTCTTCTTCGTCGTCGTCGGCTTCGTCGTCGTCGTCTTCGTCGTCGTCGTCTTCGTCGTCGTCGTCTTCGTCGTCGTCGTCTTCGTCGTCGTCGTCTTCGTCCTCGTCGTCTTCGTCCTTGTCGTCTTCGTCGTCGTCGTCTTCGTCGTCGTCTTCTTCGTCGTCGTCTTCTTCGTCGTCGTCGTCTTCGTCGTCGTCTTCTTCGTCGTCGTCTTCTTCGTCGTCGTCGTCTTCGTCGTCGTCGTCTTCGTCGTCGTCTTCTGCGTCGTCGTCGTCTTCGTCGTCGTCGTCTTCGTCGTCGTCTTCTTCGTCGTCGTCGTCTTCGTCGTCGTCTTCTTCGTCTTCATCGTCTTCATCGTCGTCTTCTTCGTCGTCGTCTTCTTCGTCGTCGTCGTCTTCATCGTCGTCGTCTTCGTCGTCGTCTTCTTCGTCGTCGTCGTCTTCGTCGTCGTCGTCTTCATCGTCGTCATCTTCGTCATCGTCTTATTCGTCGTCGTTGCCTTCGTCGTCGTCGTCTTCGTCGTCGTCGTCTTCGTCGTCGTCTTCTTCGTCGTCGTCGTCTTCGTCGTCGTCGTCTTCGTCGTCGTCGTCTTCGTCGTCGTCGTCTTCGTCGTCGTCGTCTTCGTCGTCGTCGTCTTCGTCGTCGTCTTCTTCGTCGTCGTCGTCTTCGTCGTCGTCGTCTTCGTCGTCGTCGTCTTCGTCGTCGTCGTCTTCGTCGTCGTCGTCTTCGTCGTCGTCGTCTTCGTCCTCGTCGTCTTCGTCCTCGTCGTCTTCGTCGTCGTCGTCTTCGTCGTCGTCTTCTTCGTCGTCGTCTTCTTCGTCGTCGTCGTCTTCGTCGTCGTCTTCTTCGTCGTCGTCTTCTTCGTCGTCGTCGTCTTCGTCGTCGTCTTCTTCGTCGTCGTCTTCTTCGTCGTCGTCGTCTTCGTCGTCGTCGTCTTCGTCGTCGTCGTCTTCGTCGTCGTCGTCTTCGTCGTCGTCGTCTTCGTCCTCGTCGTCTTCGTCGTCGTCGTCTTCGTCGCCGTCTTCTTCGTCGTCATCGTCTTCGTCGTCGTCGTCTTCGTCGTCGTCTTATTCGTCGTCGTCGTCTTCGTCGTCGTCGTCTTCGTCATCGTCGTCTTCGTCGTCGTCGTCTTCGTCGTCGTCTTCTTCGTCGTCGTCTTCTTCGTCTTCGTCGTCTTCGTCGTCGTCGTCTTCATCGTCGTCGTCTTCGTCGTCGTCTTCTTCGTCGTCGTCGTCTTCGTCGTCGTCGTCTTCATCGTCGTCATCTTCGTCATCGTCTTATTCGTCGTCGTTGCCTTCGTCGTCGTCGTCTTCGTCGTCGTCGTCTTCGTCGTCGTCGTCTTCGTCGCCGTCTTCTTCGTCGTCATCGTCTTCGTCGTCGTCGTCTTCGTCGTCGTCTTATTCGTCGTCGTCGTCTTCGTCGTCGTCGTCTTCGTCATCGTCGTCTTCGTCGTCGTCGTCTTCGTCGTCGTCTTCTTCGTCGTCGTCTTCTTCGTCTTCGTCGTCTTCGTCGTCGTCTTCTTCGTCGTCGTCTTCTTCGTCGTCGTCGTCTTCGTCGTCGTCTTCTTCGTCGTCGTCTTCTTCGTCGTCGTCGTCTTCATCGTCGTCGTCTTCGTCGTCGTCTTCTTCGTCGTCGTCGTCTTCGTCGTCGTCGTCTTCATCGTCGTCATCTTCGTCATCGTCTTATTCGTCGTCGTTGCCTTCGTCGTCGTCGTCTTCGTCGTCGTCGTCTTCGTCGTCGTCTTCTTCGTCGTCGTCGTCTTCGTCGTCGTCGTCTTCGTCGTCGTCGTCTTCGTCGTCGTCGTCTTCGTCGTCGTCGTCTTCGTCGTCGTCGTCTTCGTCGTCGTCTTCTTCGTCGTCGTCGTCTTCGTCGTCGTCGTCTTCGTCGTCGTCGTCTTCGTCGTCGTCGTCTTCGTCGTCGTCGTCTTCGTCGTCGTCGTCTTCGTCCTCGTCGTCTTCGTCCTCGTCGTCTTCGTCGTCGTCGTCTTCGTCGTCGTCGTCTTCGTCGTCGTCGTCTTCGTCGTCGTCGTCTTCGTCGTCGTCTTCTTCGTCGTCGTCGTCTTCGTCGTCGTCGTCTTCGTCGTCGTCGTCTTCGTCGTCGTCGTCTTCGTCGTCGTCGTCTTCGTCCTCGTCGTCTTCGTCCTCGTCGTCTTCGTCCTCGTCGTCTTTGTCGTCGTCGTCTTCGTCGTCGTCTTCTTCGTCGTCGTCTTCTTCGTCGTCGTCGTCTTCGTCGTCGTCTTCGTCGTCGTCTTCTTCGTCGTCGTTGTCTTCGTCGTCGTCTTCTTCGTCGTCGTCTTCTTCGTCGTCGTCGTCTTCGTCGTCGTCGTCTTCGTCGTCGTCGTCTTCGTCGTCGTCGTCTTCGTCGTCGTCGTCTTCGTCCTCGTCGTCTTCGTCGTCGTCGTCTTCGTCGCCGTCTTCTTCGTCGTCATCGTCTTCGTCGTCGTCGTCTTCGTCGTCGTCTTATTCGTCGTCATCGTCTTCGTCGTCGTCGTCTTCGTCGTCGTCGTCTTCGTCGTCGTCGTCTTCGTCGTCGTCTTCTTCGTCGTCGTCTTCTTCGTCTTCGTCGTCTTCGTCGTCGTCTTCTTCGTCGTCGTCTTCTTCGTCGTCGTCTTCTTCGTCGTCGTCTTCTTCGTCGTCGTCGTCTTCGTCGTCGTCGTCTTCGTCGTCGGCGTCTTCATCGTCGTCATCTTCGTCGTCATCTTCTTCGTCGTCGTCGTCTTCCTCGTCGTCGTCTTCCTCGTCGTCGTCTTCGTCGTCGTCGTCTTCCTCGTCCTCATCTTCGTCGTCGTCGTCTTCGTCATCGTCGTCTTCGTCGTCGTCGTCTTCGTCGTCTTCGTCGTCGTCGTCTTCGTCGTCGTCGTCTTCGTCGTCGTCGTCTTCGTCGTCGTCGTCTTCGTCGTCGTCGTCTTCGTCGTCGTCTTCTTCGTCGTCGTCTTCGTCGTCGTCTTCTTCGTCGTCGTCTTCTTCGTCGTCGTCGTCTTCGACGTCGTCGTCTTCGTCGTCGTCTTATTCGTCGTCGTCTTATTCGTCGTCGTCGTCGTCTTCGTCGTCGGCGTCTTCGTCGTCGTCGTCTTCGTCGTCGTCTTATTCGTCGTCGTCGTCTTCGTCGTCGTCGTCTTCGTCGTCGTCGTCTTTGTCGTCGTCGTCTTCGTCATCGTCTTCTTCGTCGTCGTCGTCTTCGTCGTCGACTTCTTCGTCGTCGTCTTCTTCGTCGTCGTCGTCTTCGTCATCGTCGTCTTCGTCGTCGTCTTCTTCGTCGTCGTCTTCTTCGTCGTCGTCGTCTTCGTCGTCATCTTCTTCGTCGTCGTCTTCGTCGTCGTCGTCTTCGTCGTCGTCTTCTTCATCGTCGTCTTCTTCGTCGTCGTCGTCTTCGTCGTCGTCTTCGTCGTCGTCGTCTTCATCGTCGTCGTCTTCTTCGTCGTCGTCTTCTTCGTCGTCGTCTTCTTCGTCGTCGTCTTCTTCGTCGTCGTCTTCTTCGTCGTCGTCTTCTTCGTCGTCGTCTTCTTCTTCGTCGTCTTCTTCGTCGTCGTCTTCTTCGTCGTCGTCCTCTTCGTCATCGTCTTCTTCATCGTCGTCGTCTTCGTCGTCGTCTTCTTCGTCGTCGTCTTCTTCGTCGTCGTCTTCTTCGTCGTCGTCGTCTTCGTCGTCATCTTCTTCGTCGTCGTCTTCTTCGTCGTCGTCCATCTTCGTCGTCGTCTTCTTCGTCGTCGTCTTCTTCGTCGTCGTCGTCTTCGTCGTCGTCTTCTTCGTCGTCGTCGTCTTCGTCGTCGGTCATCTTCGTCGTCGTCGTCTACGTCGTCGTCTTCGGTCGTCGTCTTCTTCGTCGTCGTCTTCTTCGTCGTCGTCATCTTCCTCGTCGTCTTCTTCGACGTCGTCGTCTTCGTCGTCGTCGTCTTCGTCGTCGTCGTCTTCGGTCGTCGTCGTCTTCGTCGTCGTCGTCTTCGTCGTCGTCTTCATCGTCGTCTTCTTCGTCGTCGTCTTCTTCGTCATCGTCGTCTTCGTCGTCGTCTTCTTCGTCTGTCGTCGTCTTCGTCGTCGTCGTCTTCTTCGTCGTCTTCTTCGTCGTCGTCTTCTTCGTCGTCGTCTTCATCGTCGTCTTCTTCGTCGTCGTCGTCTTCGTCGTCGTCGTCTTCGTCGTCGTCGTCTTCGTCGTCGTCGTCTTCGTCGTCGTCGTCTTCGTCGTCGTCGTCTTCGTCGTCGTCGTCTTCGTCGTCGTCGTCTTCGTCGTCGTCGTCTTGGTCGTTGTCGTCTTCGTCGTCGTCGTCTTCGTCGTCGTCGTCTTGGTCGTCGTCGACTTCGTCGTCGTCGTCTTCGTCGTCATCGTCTTCGTCGTCGGCGTCTTCGTCGTCGTCTTCGTCATCGTCGTCTTCGTCTTAGTCGTCTTCATCGTCGTCGTCTTCGTCGTCGTCGTCTTCGTCGTCGTCTTCGTCGTCGTCTTCTTCGTCGTCGTCTTCTTCGTCGTCGTCGTCTTCGTCGTCGTCTTCTTCGTCGTCGTCGTCTTCGTCGTCGTCGTCTTCGTCGTCGTCTTCTTCGTCGTCGTCGTCTTCGTCGTCGTCGTCTTCGTCGTCGTCGTCTTCGTCGTCGTCTCTGCGTCGTCGTCGTCTTCGTCGTCGTCGTCTTCGTCGTCGTCTTCTTCGTCGTCGTCGTCTTCGTCGTCGTCTTCTTCGTCTTCATCGTCTTCATCGTCGTCTTCTTCGTCGTCGTCTTCTTCGTCGTCGTCGTCTTCATCGTCGTCGTCTTCGTCGTCGTCTTCTTCGTCGTCGTCGTCTTCGTCGTCGTCGTCTTCATCGTCGTCATCTTCGTCATCGTCTTATTCGTCGTCGTTGCCTTCGTCGTCGTCGTCTTCGTCGTCATCGTCTTCGTCGTCGTCTTCTTCGTCGTCGTCGTCTTCGTCGTCGTCGTCTTCGTCGTCGTCGTCTTCTTCGTCGTCGTCTTCGTCGTCGTCGTCTTCGTCGTCGTCGTCTTCGTCGTCGTCTTCTTCGTCGTCGTCGTCTTCGTCGTCGTCGTCTTCGTCGTCGTCGTCTTCGTCGTCGTCGTCTTCGTCGTCGTCGTCTTCGTCATCGTCGTCTTCGTCCTCGTCGTCTTCGTCCTCGTCGTCTTCGTCGTCGTCGTCTTCGTCGTCGTCGTCTTCGTCGTCGTCGTCTTCGTCGTCGTCGTCTTCGTCGTCGTCGTCTTCGTCGTCGTCTTCTTCGTCGTCGTCTTCTTCGTCTTCGTCGTCTTCGTCGTCGTCTTCTTCGTCGTCGTCTTCTTCGTCGTCGTCGTCTTCGTCGTCGTCTTCTTCGTCGTCGTCTTCTTCATCGTCGTCGTCTTCATCGTCGTCGTCTTCGTCGTCGTCTTCTTCGTCGTCGTCGACTTCGTCGTCGTCGTCTTCATCGTCGTCATCTTCGTCACTCGTCTTATTCGTCGTCGTTGCCTTCGTCGTCGTCGTCTTCGTCGTCGTCTTCTTCGGTCGTCGTCGTCTTCGTCGTCGTCGTCTTCGTCGTCGTCTTCTTCGTCGTCGTCTTCGTCGTCGTCGTCTTCGTCGTCGTCGTCTTCGTCGTCGTCTTCTTCGTCGTCGTCGTCTTCGTCGTCGTCGTCTTCGTCGTTGTCGTCTTCGTCGTCGTCGTCTTCGTCGTCGTCGTCTTCGTCGTCGTCGTCTTCGTCCTCGTCGCTCTTCGTCCTCGTCGTCTTCGTCGTCGTCGTCTTCGTCGTCGTCGTCTTCGTCGTCGTCGTCTTCGTCGTCGTCGTCTTCGTCGTCGTCTTCTTCGTCGTCGTCGTCTTCGTCGTCGTCGTCTTCGTCGTCGTCGTCTTCGTCGTCGTCGTCTTCGTCGTCGTCGTCTTCGTCGTCGTCGTCTTCGTCCTCGTCGTCTTCGTCCTCGTCGTCTTCGTCGTCGTCGTCTTCGTCGTCGTCTTCTTCGTCGTCGTCTTCTTCGTCGTCGTCGTCTTCGTCGTCGTCTTCTTCGTCGTCGTCTTCTTCGTCGTCGTCGTCTTCGTCGTCGTCTCTCTTCGTCGTCGTCTTCCTTCGTCGTCGTCGTCTTCGTCGTCGTCGTCTTCGTCGTCGTCGTCTTCGTCGTCGTCGTCTTCGTCAGTCGTCGTCTTCGTCCTCGTCGTCTTCGTCGTCGTCGTCTTCGTCGCCGTCTTCTTCGTCGTCATCGTCTTCGTCGTCGTCGTCTTCGTCGTCGTCTTATTCGTCGTCATCGTCTTCGTCGTCGTCGTCTTCGTCGTCGTCTTCTTCGTCGTCGTCTCTTCGTCTCGTCGTCTTCAGTCGTCGTCTTCTTCGTCGTCGTCTTCTTCGTCGTCGTCTTCTTCGTCGTCGTCTTCTTCGTCGTCGTCGTCTTCATCGTCGTCGTCTTCGTCGTCGGCGTCTTCATCGTCGTCATCTTCGTCGTCATCTTCTTCGTCGTCGTCGTCTTCCTCATCGTCGTCTTCCTCGTCGTCGTCTTCGTCGTCGTCGTCTTCGTCGTCCTCATCTTCGTCGTCGTCGTCTTCGTCATCGTCGTCTTCGTCGTCGTCGTCTTCGTCGTCTTCGTCGTCGTCGTCTTCGTCGTCGTCGTCTTCGTCGTCGTCGTCTTCGTCGTCGTCGTTCTTCGTCGTCGTCGTCTTCGTCGGTCGTCTTCGTCGTCGTCTTCTTCGTCGTCGTCTTCGTCGTCGTCTTCTTCGTCGTCGTCTTCTTCGTCGTCGTAGTCTTCGACGTCGTCGTCTTCGTCGGCGTCTATTCGTCGTCGTCTTATTCGGCGTCGTCGTCGTCTTCGTCGTCGGCGTCTTCGTCGTCGTCGTCTTCGTCGTCGTCTTATTCGTCGTCGTCGTCTCGTCGTCGTCGTCTTCGTCGTCGTCGTCTTTGTCGTCGTCGTCTTCGTCATCGTCTTCTTCGTCGTCGTCGTCTCGTCGTCGTCTTCTTCGTCGTCGTCTTCTTCGTCGTCGTCGTCTTCGTCATCGTCGTCTTCGTCGTCGTCTTCTTCGTCGTGTCTTCTTCGTCGTCGTCGTCTTCGTCGTCATCTTCTTCGTCGTCGTCCTTCGTCGTCGTCGTCTTCGTCGTCGTCTTCTTCATCGTCGTCTTCTTCGTCGTCGTCGTCTTCGTCGTCGTCTTCGTCGTCGTCGTCTATCATCGTCGTCGTCTTCTTCGGTCGTCGTCTTCTTCGTCGTCGTCTTCTTCGTCGTCGTCTTCTTCGTCGTCGTCTTCTTCGTCGTCGTCTTCTTCGTCGTCGTCTTCTTCTTCGTCGTCATCTTCGTCGTCGTCTTCTTCGTCGTCGTCCTCTTCGTCATCGTCTCTTCATCGTCGTCGTCTTCGTCGTCGTCATCTTCGTCGTCGTCTTCTTCGTCGTCGTCTTCTTCGTCGTCGTCGTCTTCGTCGTCATCTTCTTCGTCGTCGTCTTCTTCGTCGTCGTCATCTTCGTCGTCGTCTTCTTCGTCGTCGTCTTCTTCGTCGTCGTCGTCTTCGTCGTCGTCTTCTTCGTCGTCGTCGTCTTCGTCGTCGTCATCTTCGTCGTCGTCGTCTTCGTCGTCGTCTTCGTCGTCGTCTTCTTCGTCGTCGTCTTCGTCGTCGTCATCTTCCTCGTCGTCTTCTTCGACGTCGTCGTCTTCGTCGTCGTGTCTTCGTCGTCGTCGTCTTCGTCGTCGTCGTCTTCGTCGTCGTCGTCTTCGTCGTCGTTCCTCGTCGTCGTCTTCTTCGTCGTCGTCTTCTTCGTCGTCGTCGTCTTCGTAGTCGTCTTCTTCGTCGTCGTCGTCTTCGTCGTCGTCGTCTTCTTCGTCGTCTCTTCGTCGTCGTCTTCTTCGTTCGTCGTCGTCTTCATCCGTCGTCTTCTTCGTCG
>JAXLNO010001415.1:0-34228 GCA_038087875.1 Malacoraja senta | reverse complement strand
TGAAGGGGAGATGGGTGATGGGGAAGGGTGGGTTGTGGGGAGGGGTCCATGGTGGTGGGGGGGGTAAAGAGGGGGCAAGGGGAGCTTGAAATGGGGGGAGGGGAATTGGGGATCGGGAGGGGTGGGGGTTGGTGACTTTGTCGAGAAACAGACCAACACATTTGACGGCCATTCTGAAGAAGGGTCTCGACCCGAAACGTCACCCGTTCCTTCTCTCCACAGATGTTGCCTGACCCGCTGAGTTACTCCAGCACTCTGTGAAACGTCACCTATCCATGTTCTCCACACATGCTGCCTGACCCGCTGAGTTACTCCAGCACTCTGTGAAACGTCACCTATCCATGTTCTCCACAGATGCTGCCTGACCCGCTGAGTTACTCCAGCATATTGTGTCCACATTCGGTGTAAACCAGTCTCTGCAGATCCTTCCTACACATTTGATGCGGCAATCAGACTCCCCCCACCATCACCCCACCCCCCTTCCCCCACCCCAGCCGTGCCACACCTGATGTGACCGGGGAACACAGTTGACCCTGGGTGACTCACCTGTCGAGTGCCAGGTGAACCCGGCTAGAAGGACAAGCAGGAACCACCAGGTGGCCATGGGCTGGCTCACGTACACCGCTCTGGCACTCCGGCACGCTGCACCATCTAGAACAATAGACAACAGGTGCAGGAGTTGGCCATTCGGCCCTTCAAGCCAGCACCGCCATTCAATGTGATCATGGCTGATCATCCCCATTCAGTACCTCGTTCCTGCCTTCTCCCCATATCCCCTGACTCCACTATCTTTAAGAGCTCTATCTAACTCTCGCTTGAAAGCATCCAGAGAACCTGCCTCCACCGCCCTCTGAGGCAGTGAATTCCACAGACTCACAACTCTCTGTGTGAAAAATGTTTTCTCGTCTCTGTTCTAAATGGCTTACTCCTTATTCTTAAACTGTGGTCCCTGGTTCTGGACTCCCCCAACATCGGGAACACGTGTCCTGCCTCTAGCGTGTCCAATCCCTTAATTATCTTATATGTTTTAATAGAATACTCTCTCATCCTTCTAAACTCCAGAGTATACAACCCAGCCGCTCCATTCTATCAACATATGACAGTCCCCGCCATCCCGGGATTTAACCTGGTGAACCTACGCTGCACTCCCTCAATAGCAAGAATGTCCTTCCTCAAATTAGGGGACCAAAACTGCACACAATACTCCAGGTGTGGTCTCACTAGGGCCCTGTACAACTGCAGAAGGACCCACTTTGCTCCTGTACTCAACACTTCTTGTTGTGATGGCCAACATGCCATTAGCTTCCTTCACTGCCTGCTGCACCTGCATGCTTACTTTCAGTAACGGATGAACAAGGACCCCCAGATCCCGTTGTACTTCCCCTTTTCCCAAATTGACACCATTTGGATAATAATCTGCCTTCCTGTTTTTGCTACCAAAGTGGATAACCTCATATTTATCCACATTAAACTTCATCTGCCATGCATCTGCCCACTCACCCAGCCTGTCCAAGTCACCCTGCATCCTCATAGCATCCTCCTCACAGTTCACACTGACACCCAGCTTTGTGTCATCTACAAATCTGCTAATGTTACGTTTAATCCCTTCATCCAAATCATTGATGTATATTGTAAATAGCAGCGGTCCCAGCACAGAGCCTTGTGGTACCCCACTAGTCACTGCTGGTCCCAGCAGTGAGCCTTGTGGTGGCCCAATGCAGAGGTTGGCACCTGGGATCACAGGCCAATCTACTCACCCCCACCCCCACCCGCCCTGAAACCCTGTCCCCACCCCCCCCCCCCGAATCCCCATCATTCACCCCAAATCCCACCACCCCAATCCGCAAACCCCACGCGCCTTGAACCCCAGTCCCCACCCCCACCCTAAACTGCAGCCCCCACCCTGGGGTGCTACCCATCCCACCCTAGGGTACTACCCACCCCCACCCTAGGGTGCTACCCACCCCTCCCCCTCCAGTCCCACACAGTCTCTTGCCCAGAGTAGGGGAATCGAGGACCACAGGACACAGGTTCAAGTTGAAGGGGCAAAGATTTAATAGGAATCCTGAGGGGTAACTTTTCCCACACGAGAGCTGGGGGATGGGGGCGGGGGGGTTGTTGAGGCAGTGGGGTAGTTGGGGGGGGGGGTTGTTGAGGCGAGGGGGGGGGAGTTGAGGGGGGGGGTGACATTGCCACAGACAGGGACTATCACAACATTTAAAAGAGGTTTAGACAGGTACAGGTTAAATTGAGTGAAATGGTATCGTCGCTTTTCACTCAAGTTTCACTGTTCCTCAGTTGGTTAAGTGACACTAAACGCGAACTTGACCTTGGCTCGGACAGGTTTAGAGGGATCTGGGTCAAACGGTGGGACTAGTGTAGATGGGGCATGTTGGTCGGTGTGGGCAAGTGGGACTAGTGTAGATGGGGCATGTTGGTCGGGGTGGGACTAGTGTAGATGGGGCATGTTGGTCGGGGTGGGACTAGTGTAGATGGGGCATGTTGGTCGGGGTGGGACTAGTGTAGATGGGGCATGTTGGTCGGGGTGGGCAGGTGGGTCTAGTGTAGATGGGGCATGTTGGTCAGGGTGGGACTAGTGTAGATGGGGCATGTTGGTCGGGGTGGGACTAGTGTAGATGGGGCATGTTGGTCGGGGTGGGACTAGTGTAGATGGGGCGTGTTGGTCGGGGTGGGCAGGCGAGTTGGGGCCGAAGGGCCTGCATCCACGCTGTATAATTCCAGGTAACAGCTTCTCCTGGGAGTTACTGAAACGGGAGGGGGAACCGCAGCCTCTCTGGGCGTTGGCGCAGAGGCCGCTTCCTTGGTTATCGTGTGGTGAACGGCAGTGGGAGGGGGAATGGGACAGATCTGTCAGTGTCCACGACCCCACCCCCCCGGCCCCTCACTCACCCCCAAGTCGAGCTCCCACCGCCGCTGTCGCCCCTCTATCCCCCGCTCTCTCTCCCTCTCTCTCTCTATCCCTCACTCGTCCATTTCTCGCCTTCATTAGTTTCACTTTGTAAGCCCCGCCTTAAAGGGGATGGTGCAGAGAGACAGAGAGAGAGAGAGAGAGGCACAGAGAGAGAGAGTGACAGAGAGAGAGAGAAAGAGAGAGAGAGGGAGAGAGAGAGAGACAGAGAGAGATGAGAGATAGAGAGAGAGATGAGAGAGACAGGGAGAGAGACAGATAGAGAGAGACAGAGAGAGAGAGACAGAGAGAGAGACAGAGAGAGAGACAGAGAGAGAGACAGAGAGACAGACAGAGAGACAGACAGACAGGACAGACAGAGAGACAGAGAGAGAGACTCAGCGGGTCAGGCAGCATCTGAGAGTACATGGATAGGTGACGTTTCACAGAGTGCTGGAGTAACTCAGCGGGTCAGGCAGCATCTGTGGAGAACATGGATAGGTGATTTTCACAGAGTGCCGGAGTAACTCAGTGGGTCAGGCAGCATCTGTGGAGAACATGGATAGGTGACGTTTCACAGAGTGCTGAGTACACAGCGGGTCAGGCAGCATCTGTGGAGAACATGATAGGGTGATGTTTTGGGCCGGGACCATTCTTCAGACTTTAAACTCCAGGAAATGTAACACTGGACCCGCTGCAGAAACACGACAGCGCCCTGTCTGTCTCCGGGCCTGATCCATCCTCTTCATTTGTTGCCCCCTTTCAGCCTGAAGAAGGGTCCCGAGCTGAAACGTCACCTATCCATGTTCTCCACAGGTGTGGGTTCGAGAGCATTGTAAATAATGACTGTACCATCCTATTCGGCCCTTCGTGCCAGCTGTCATATGTTGCATATGAAGGACATCCCTTGTGATTGAAGCAGTGCAGCGTAGGTTCACCAGATTGATCCCTGGGATTGAAAAGACTAGGCTTGTATTCACTGGAGTTTAGAAGGATGAGGGGGGATCTTATACAAACATATAAAATTATTAAAGGACTGGACAAGCTAGATGCAGGCAAAATTTTCCCAATGTTGGGCGAGCCCAGAACCAGGGGCCACAGTCTTAGAATAAAGGGGAGGTCATTTAAGACTGAGGTGAGAAAATACTTTTTCAACCAGAGAGTTGTGAATTTATGGAATTCCCTGCCACAGAGGGCAGTGGAGGCCAAGTCACTGGATGGATTTAAGAGAGAGTTAGATAGAGCTCTTAGGGGCTAGTGGAATCAAGGGATATGGGGAGAAGGCATGCATGGGTTATTGATTGGGGACGATCAGCCATGATCACAATGAATGGCGGTGCTGGCTCGAAGGGCCGAATAGCCTCCTCCTGCACCTATTTTCTATGTTTCTATATTATAATGATTGCTTGATGTATTGTAACCTTTGATTGTACTTTTGATATGCTGTATTATGCATTTTGCTGAATAAAGTCCTTGAAAAAAAATAGAGAAGAGAGTGACAACATATGTGTGGAGCAGCACGCACCTCCTCTACCTGGGGGTCTACCCGAGTCCCACTGAGGGGGCTTGGCCAGTGAACTGGCAGGATATAGAGGCGAGAGTCGTCGCCCGGCTGGGGCATTGGTCAGGCCTCCTTGGTGTGCTCTCTTAATGGGGTAGAGCATTGGTCATAAACCAGCTGGTGGCCTCTATGTTGTGGTACCGGCTGGCCACTCTGGTCCCACCCTCTTTATTTGTCATCATGATCCAGAGGAGGTTGGTGAACTTCTTCTGGGGAGAGAGGAATCATTGGGTCTGAGTCTCCCGTTGGAGGAGGGCGGTCAGGCACTGGTTTGCGTCTGTACCCAGGTGGCGGCTCTCCGTCTCAGGACCCTGCGGGTGTTGTGGGCCGAAGGTACTGGTTTCCAGACGGCTATTAGAGACATTGTGGGCCGAATGGATTCTTGGGCTGGCAGCTCAGTCACTGAGGCCAGGCAGCTCAGTCACTGAGACCTGGCAGTACAATCACTCGGGCCTGGCAGGCTGGCAGCTGAGAAACTGCCAGAAATTCTGCCCAAAACAGGTGACAGACTGTGAGAGAGAAGAGGGAGTGGGTGGACTGAATGGAATATTGGGCTGGCAGTTCAGTCACTTACGTCTGGTGGGCTGGCAATTCACTTACTCACGGCTTGTGGGCTGGCAGTGCAGTCAGTCACGCCTGGTACGCTGGCAGTTCACTCACTCACCCCACCTACCTTCACCCCCCAACTCTGCTCCTTGCCATTCACCTCCCACCACACATTCAGTGCATCTCCCCGCATCCTCCCCCATTCACTCTTAGTGGCTCTCCCACAGAGCAGCCATTCCTGCCTATTAGGTTCACATTGTGATGAAGAACAGGCAGGCATGAAAAGTGGAAAAAGGACATTAAAGTTTAAAATGTGAATAACTCTTAAAATATAAGAACAATTTAAATGTTAAAGATGAGAATTATTAAGTTATTTCTTCTTGTGTCTCTTGTTGTGTTCTGCTGCTCACTGCCTCTTGATGACTATTTCCTGTTGATAAAAAGAGACATTCATCCCAAACAATGTCTTTCACTTGCCTCATGAAATGTGCCGTCTTAGAGTTCTTCTCGATGTTGCAGAATGTATCCTCGGCCACTTGGATGGGTATCTTGAATAGAGAATGTGTAGTTCTTCCACCAGGCATTAACGTAGCTGCTATCCCAGAGGATGCTACAGCAATAGCCACATCACCTTGACCTCTAACTTTTCCTGACATGATGTCGAAAAAGCAGCCTAAAGACAATTTCAGTTGTTTAATGAACACTGAAGAATTTGTGCAAAACATTTTTTTGAGGCGGGGGCCGTCAGGGTGAGGTGGGGGGGTGGTAAACGTCGTGCAGCCAAGGGAGGGGCACAGCTTCAGGCGGGGGCTCTCGTGAGCTGATGAGAAGGGGGGTCCTCCAGCGGGGGATGTGGGCGGCTTCAGTAGGGGGCAGGAGGGGCCGCATCCTATAGCCAGGCGGAGGGCAGCGTCTTGAGGTGGGGGATGTCAGTGGAGGAGGGAGGGGGGGCGGTGAGCGACTTACTCATGACCTCTGGACTCACTCACTGCCTTGGGATTAACTCATGGCCTTTGGACTGACTGACTGATTCATGGCTTGTGGACTGACTGATGCCCGACTTCTGGAGTCACGTCCGACTTTTGTAAACTGAAAACTGTAACATCTACATTGAGGAACAGCTTTTTCCTGACAGCCATCAGGCTATTAAACATAACAAATAAGCTCTGAACTACAAAAGACTATATTATTTGTGCTATTTGCACACACACACACAGTCACAGTCACACACATATTCACACACATACACATATTCACACACACACATTCATTCACACATACACATATTCACACACACACATATTCACACACACACACATATTCACACGACACATATTCACACACACATATTCACACACACATATTCACACAGTCACACACACACATACATACAGGAAGATTGTTCCAGATGTTGGGAAGTCCAGAACAAGAGGTCACAGTTTAAGGATAAGGGGGAAGTCTTTTAGGGACTGAGATGAGAAAATCATTCTTCACACAGAGTGGTGAAACTGTGGAATTCTCTGTCACAGAAGGTAGTTGAGGCCAGTTCATTGGCTATATTTAAGAGGGAGTTAGATGTGGCCCTTGTGGCTAAAGGGATCAGGGGGTATGGAGAGAAGGCAGGTACAGGACACTGAGTTGGATGATCAGCCATGATCATATTGAATGGCGGCGCAGGCTCGAAGGGCCGAATGGCCTATTCCTGCATCTATTTTCTATGTTTCTATGTAAACACACACATATTCACACACGCACACACACACACACACACACACACACATATTCACAGAGAAACACACACACACACACACACACACATACACATCCATACACACATATTCACACATACACACACACATATTCACACATGCATACATACATTCACACATATTCACACACACTCACACACACATACATATTCACACACACACACACACATATTCACACACACACACACATACACACACACACACACATATTCACACACACACACATACACACACACACACACACATACACACACACACACACACATATTCACACACACACATATTCACACACACACATATTCACACACACACATATTACACACACACATATTTACACACACAACACATATAGAGATACACATAGAGACACACACATACGCACACATACATACAAGCACACCCATACACACACTGAACTGAACTGAACTTTATTTATAGATCACTTTAAAAACAACCATTGTTGCAACAGTGCTGTACATGACTAATCATAAATATAAAACAAAACAATAAAAAACATTAAAAGACAGTAAAAACAATAAAAAACAATAGAAACACTAAAACAGGAGCACAGTCTCATGCAGGGTCAAAAGCCAAGGAATAGAAAAGGGTTTTAAGACTGGATTTGAAAATGGGCAGTGAAGGGGCCTGTCTAATGTGCAAAGGTAGAGAGTTCCATAATGTCGGAGCAGCAACAGAGAAGGCTCTATCCCCTCTGAGCTTCTGCTTAGACCTCGGTACCTCCAGGAGCAGCTGATCACCTGACCTGAGGCACCGAGCAGGAGCGTAGGGATGAAGCAGCTCAGAGAGGTAAGGCGAGGCGAGACCATTTAACGATTTAAAAACAAATAAAAGAATCTTAAAATGAACTCTAAAGTACACAGGCAGCCAGTGGAGGGAGGCCAGAATAGGCGTTATGTGCTCCCTCTTACGTGTTCCAGTTAAAAAGTGAGCAGCAGCATTCTGAACCAACTGGAGACGTGCAAGGGATGATTGGCTATCTCCAAAATAAAGTGCGTTACAGTAATCCAGCCGAGACGTGATGAAGGCATGGATTACTGTTTCAAAATGCTGTCGTTCAAGAATGGGCTTCACCTTTGCCAGCTGCCTTAAATGAAAGAAGCTGGACTTAACTACCGCGCCTATTTGACGATCTAATTTAAAATCACTGTCCAACTTAAAACCCAAGTTCAAAACTGTTGGCTTCACATACAGTGCCAAGGGACCCAAGTCAACAGGGGGAGGTTCACGGGGGCCATTGGGACCAAACACTATCACTTCTGTTTTCTTTTCATTAAAATTTAACATATACATACACACACACATATATATATTCATACACACACACACATAGTCACACACACATAGTCATACACACACATACATAGTCACACAGTCACACACACACACATATATTCACACACACACATATTCACACACACACACACACACATATCCATTCACACACACACATAGTCACACACACACATATTCACACACACACATAGTCACACACACATAGTCACACACACACATGCACACACACACATATATTCACACACACATATTCACACACACATATATTCACACACACACATATTCACACACACATATTCATTCACACACATATAGTCACACACACACAGTCACACATTCAGTGCATCTCCCCACAACCTCCCCCCATTCACCCTTAGTGGCTCTCCCACAGAGCAGCCATTCCTGCCTATTAGGTTCGCATTGTGATGAAGAACAGGCAGGCATGAAAAGTGCAAAAAGGATTTATTAAAGTTTAAAATGTGAATAATTCTTAAAATATAAAAACAATTTAAATGTTAAAGATGAGAATTATTAAGTTATTTCTTCTTGTGTCTCTTGTTGTGTTCTGCTGCTCACTGCCTCTTGATGACTATTTCCTGTTGATAAAAAGAGACATTCATCCCAAACAATGACTTTCACTTGCCTCATGAAATGTGCCGTCTTAGAGTTCTTCTCGAAGTTGCAGAATGAATCCTCGGCCACTTGGATGGGTATCTTGAATGGAGAATGTGTAGTTCTTCCACCAGGCATTAACGTAGCTGCTATCCCAGAGGATGCTACAGCAATAGCCACATCACCTTGACCTCTAACCTTTCCTGACATGATGTCGAAAAAGCAGCCTAAAGACAATTTCAGTTGTTAATGAACACTGAAGAATTTGTGCAAAACATTTTTTTGATGCGGGGGCCGTCAGGGTGGGGTGGGGGGTGGTAAACGTCGTGCAGCCAAGGGAGGGGCACAGCTGCAGGCGGGGGCTCTCGTGAGCTGATGAGAAGGGAGGGGGTGTGTCCTCCAGCGGAGGATGTGGGCGGCTTCAGTAGGGGGCAGGAAGGGGCGCATCCTATAGCCAGGCGGGGGGCAGCGTCTTAAGGTGGGGGATGTCAGTGCAGGAGGGAGGGGGGGCGGTGAGCGACTTACTCATGACCTCTGGACTCACTCACTGCCTTAGGATTAACTCATGACCTTTGGACTGACTGACTGACTCATGGCTTGTGGACTGACTGATGCCCGACTTCTGGAGTCACGTCCGACTTTTGTAAACTGAAAACTGTAACATCTACATTGAGGAACAGCTTCTTCCTGAGCCATCAGGCTATTAAACATAACAAATAAGCTCTGAACTACGAAAGACTATATTATTTGTGCTATTTGCAAACACACACACACACACACACACACAGTCACACACATATTCACACACACACACATATTCATTCACACACACACATATTCACACACACATATTCACACACACACATACATACAGGAAGATTGTTCCCGATGTTGGGGAAGTCCAGAACAAGGGGTCACAGTTTAAGGATAAGGGGGAAGTCTTTTAGGACCGAGATGAGAAGATCATTTTTCACACAGAGAGCGGTGAATCTGTGGAATTCTCTGCCACAGAAGGTACTTGAGGACAGTTCATTGGCTATATTTAAGAGGGAGTTAGATGTGGCCCTTGTGGCTAAAGGGATCAGGGGGTATGGAGAGAAGGCAGGTACAGGACACTGAGTTGGATGATCAGCCATGATCATATTGAATGGCGGTGTAGGCTCAAAGGGCCGAATGGCCTACTCCTGCACCTATTTTCTATGTTTCTATGTTACACACACACACACACACACACATATTCACAGAGACACACACTCATAAACACACACACATACACATCCATACACACATATTCACACATACACACACACATATTCACACACACGCATACATACATTCACACATACATTCACACACACATATTCACACACACACACATATTCACACACTCACACACACACACACATATTCACACACACATACATATTCACACACACACACACATATTCACGCACACACATATTCACGCACACATATTCACACACACACATATTCACAGATACACACATATTCACACACACACACACATCCATACACACACATACATATTCACACACACACATATTTACACACACAGACACAAATAGAGATACACATAGATACACATACGCACACATACATACACGTACACCCACACCCATACACACACACATATACACACACATATATATTCATACACACACATATTCACACACACACACACACACATAGTCACACACACACACACTCATTCACACACACATACATTGTCACAGTCACACACACATATATTCACACACAGATTCATTCACACACACATATTCACACACACTCATATTCATTCACACACACACACATAGTCACACACACATATTCACACACACATATTCACACATAGACACACACACATATATTCACACACACACATATTCACACACACAAACATAGTCACAGTCACACACACATATTCATTCACACACACACATATTCACACAGACACACATACATACAGGAAGATTGTTCCCGATGTTGGGGAAGTCGAGAACAAGGGGTCACAGTTTAAGGATAAGGGGGAAGACTTTTAGGACCGAGATGAGAAGATCATTTTTCACACAGAGAGTGGTGAATCTGTGGAATTCTCTGCCACAGAAAGTAGTTGAGGCCAGTTCATTGGCTATATTTAAGAGCGAGTTAGATGTGGCCCTTGTGGCTAAAGGGATCAGGGGGTATGGAGAGAAGGCAGGTACAGGACACTGAGTTGGATGATCAGCCATGATCATATTAAATGGCGATGCAGGCTCGAAGGGCCGAATGGCCTACTCCTGCACCTATTGTCTATGTTTCTATATTACACACACACACACACACACATATATTCACACACACACACACACACATATTCACACAGAGACACACACTCATAAACACACACACACATACACATCCATACACACATATTCACACATACACACACACATATTCACACACACGCATACATACATTCACACATACATTCACACACACATATTCACACACACACATATTCACACACACACACACATATTCACACACACTCACACATATTCACGCACACATATTCACGCACACACATATTCACACACACACATATTCACAGATACACACATATTCACACACACACACATCCATACACACACATACATATTCACACACACACATATTTACACACACACACACAAATAGAGATACACATAGATACACATACGCACACATACATACACGTACACCCACACCCATACACACACACATATACACACACATATATATTCATACACACACACATATTCACACACACACACACACACTCATTCACACACACACATACATAGTCACAGTCACACACACATATATTCACACACAGATTCATTCACACACACATATTCACACACACACACATATATTCATTCACACACACACATAGTCACACACACAGTCACACACACATATTCACCCACACATATTCACCCACACATATTCACACACACATAGACACACACACATAGACACACACACACATATATTCACACACACACATATTCACACACACAAACATAGTCAGTCACACACACATATATTCACACACACATATTCATTCACACACACACATATTCACACACACACACATACATACAGGAAGATTGTTCCCGATGTTGGGGAAGTCGAGAACAAGGGGTCACTGTTTAAGGATAAGGGGGAAGTCTTTTAGGGCCGAGATGAGAAAATCATTTTTCACACAGAGAGTGGTGAATCTGTGGAATTCTCTGCCACAGAAGGTAGTTGAGGCCAGTTCATTGGCTATATTTAAGAGGAAGTTAGATGTGGCCCTTGTGGCTAAAGGGATCAGGGGGTATGGAGAGAAGGCAGGTACAGGACACTGAGTTGGATGATCAGCCATGATCATATTGAATGGCGGTGCAGACTCGAAGGGCCGAATGGCCTACTCCTGCACCTATTTTCTATGTTTCTATGTACACACACACACACACATTCACACACACATATATTCACACACACACACACTCACACACACATGCACATACATATTCACACACACACATACACACATAAACACACACATATACACATATTCACACACACATATTCACAAACAAACACATACATACATTCACACACATACTTTCACACACATATTCACACACATATTCACACACACATATTCACACACACACATATTCACACACACATATATTCACACACACACACACACACATATATTCACATACACACATATTCACACACACATATACACACACACACACATATTCACACACACACATTCACACACACATATTCACACACACATATACACACACACACACATATTCACACACACATATTCACACACACACACATAGTCACACACACACACACATTCATTCACACACACACACACAAAGCTGCTTCCTGTTATGCCCAAGCAAAAAAAAACATTTCAATAGTGAGATAGGATGTATTTCCTGAGAAGGTGGTAGCTTCTGTAAACAGAAGCCTTCTGGTTGGTAGCTGACATCATGATTACATTGTTAAGACAGAATTGTAAATGTTGACTAAGTTCCTGTTGTTTCGAAGTTTGTGATAAAAAATTTGTGATTGATAGAACCACGAGATGACAATTATTGTATTAGTAACAAGAATACTTTGAATGGGTATACTCTGTGATTTATTTGTGTTGGACGTCATTGTTGCTACTCTGTATAAACATGTGACTACTTCCAAAATACTATAAATTGATGCTGTATGTCTTTGTTCATTAGAGTGGTGGCTGAGGAGGGTTAAGTATCTGTTGGATACTTTACTTTGTATCCCTGGCACTCGCCGGCTAATGAATGAATACTTTATTGTCATTATAACATGTAAACATGTACAACGAAATGATCAGTAAAGCTTGTGTTGGTGTACCTAACCTATTGTGAGTTGTCTGTTTTAAGAAATGGACCTTAACAGAGACTTGTGGTTGTTGGGTCACTGAAAGAGAGGGGATTCACAGGTGGATTTGATGGGTTTGGACAACGAAGAGCACATTGACTTCATTGTTAACCAATAAAGAACTTCACTAAGGAACTTGACAATGTGAGACTTGACAGTGTAAGGCTGGTCCAGAAAGTAAAGGCAGGTGGGATCAAAGGCGAGCTGGTAAAATGGATCCAAAATTGGTTTGGTGGTTGGAGGTTGAAGGTAGCGGTAGAAGGATGATTTCCTGCTTGGAGGTCTGTGACTGGTGAAGTGCAGCAGGGATAGGTGCTGCAACCTTTGCTGTTTATGTTATATTTTCACAGCTTGGATGTGAATGTAGGAGGTGTGATTAGTAAGTCTGTGGAGGACGCAAAAATTGTGGATAGCGGGGAAGGTTGTCAAAATGTGCAGCAGGATATAGGCTAGATTATTAAAACCTTATTGACATGCAGGGATATCAGAGCAAGAGAGTGCATGTTTATCATGAGAGCAAGGAATTTTAAAGTGGATCTGAGTTGCAAGTTTTCTTTACACTGAGAGTGGGTGATATCTGGGACATGCTACAGAGGAGGTGGTGCAGTGAGATACAATCACTATATTTGAAGCACTTAAATACGTGAGGTGTATAAGAATACCGATGTAATGTGGGCAAATTGATTAGTATATCTGGGGAAAAGGTGAACATGGAGACGATGGGCCGAAGGTCCTGATTCTGTAATGTACAACCATGGCTGAATAACTGAGTCACCACAGCCACTGGTCCAGGGAATTACAAAGGTTCCCCAGTCTCTGTGTGCAGTCATGTCTCCTTATCTCTGTCCTACTTGGTGCCGCCCACATTCTGAGATGGTGCCCGTTCTCCAGACCCCTCAGACAGGGGAAATATCATCCCTGCATCCAGCCCACCAAGCCCTGTAAGAACTTTGTGTTTCACTGAGATCTCCTCCTATACACCCAAACGCTCGAGTACACAGGCCTAGTCTACTCAATCTCACCCCACACAGCAAACTCATTGTCCCAGGAACAAGTATTGTTAATCTTTGCTGCGTTGCCTCTGTGTCAAGTCTGTCAAGGAGCATAGGAACACAAGAAAACAGGAGCAGGATTAGGATCTGCTCCTCAGGCTTGCCCCTCCATTCAATGTGATCATGGCTGATCTAAGCTGGCACCAATTCCTCTTCTGTGTGTGTTCCCCATAATCTTAATTTTTCCATCTAACAAATATTTATATTTAGCCAAGTTGCAGATATACAATAACTCAGCTTTTCACCACCATCTTGGGCACAACATTCCAGATATTCACTGCCCTCTGAGAGATGCAACTTCTACACATGAGAGGCCGCTCTGGAAGGTTGGATCTCATGGAATCCAGGGTGAACTAGCCGATGGAATACAACATTTACCTGAAGGTCGCAGACAGAGGATGTTGGTCGAGGGTCGTTTTTCAGACTGGAGACAGAGTCCACTGTTGTTCCTTATTTATATACATGATTGGGTGTGTATGTAGCTTGCACGGTTAGTCAGTTTGTAGATGGAACTAAAATTGGTGACATTGTGGAGAGTGAAGAAAGTTATCTGAGAGTAAATGGGATCCCTGTGAACTGGGCCAATGGGCTCAGGAACGGCAGGTGGGATTTATTCATGTGAAGGTGAGCTGATGGACTTTGCTGAGACAAACCAGGGCAGGACATACACAGTAAACAGGGAACTTTATAGAACTGAGAGATCTCGGGCTGCAGGTACACAGTGCCATGGAATATGCAACAGTGACAGGCAGGGTGGTGAAGAATGTGTTTGTCACTCATGCTTATAGGTCAGGATATAAAATACAGTGTTTGACACAATGAGGTTGTTAGCAAATGAGAGAGGTTGCAAAAGGATTTATGATAATTTCATTGTCTGAAGGACTGGGTTATAAGGAGACGTTGGACAGGCATGGTCATTTTCCTTTGGAGCCCATCAGGATACTTTTATAGACGTGTATAAGATCTATATAAGGTGCACAGATAAGGTGAATAGCCACAGTATTTTACCCAAGACAGGAGAGTCTAAACCTCTGACTATGATGTTTCCCAACTGATGAGTTTAGTGGTAGATCAAATCTCCAATTTCCCTTCAGTCCACAATAGAATTAATCTTTGCATCTATGTATAGCTTAAAGATGTATAGGAATGAACTGCAGATGCTGGTTTAAACCGAAAATAGAATAAAAAAGCTGGCGTAACTCAGCGGGAAAGGCGGCATCTCTGGAGAGAAGGAATGGGTGACGTTTCGGTTCAAGACCCTTCTTCAGACTGGTTATGGATAATGGCAACAAGAGATATAGGTGATGATGTAAAGAGATAAAGAACAATGAATGGAAGATATGCAAAAAATAACGATGAGATGAAACAGGCCATTGTTAGCTATTTGTTAGGTGAAAACGAGAAACTAGTGTGACTTGGGTGGGGAAGGAAAGAGAGAGAGGGAATGCCGGGGCTACCTGAAGTTAGAGAAATCAACATTTCATACCACTGGGCTGTAAACTGCCCAAGCAAAATATGAGATGCTGTTCCTCCAATTTGCATTCCTCCTCACTCTGACAATGGAGGAGACCAAGGACAGAAAGGGCTGTGTGGGAATGGGAAGGAAAATTAAAGTTTTAGCCACCGAGAGATCAGGTAGGTTCAGGCAGACTGAGCGAAGGTGTTCAGCGAAACGATCGCCCAGTCTGCGTTTGGTCTCATCGATGTATAAGAGTCCACATCTTGAACAATGGATACAGTAGATGAGGTTGGAGGAGGTGCAAGTGAACCTCTGCCTAACCTGAAAGGACTGTTGGGGTTCCTGGACAGAGTCAAGAGAGGAGGTATAGGGACCGGTGTTGCAACTTCTGCGGTTGCAGGGGAACGTACTGGGGAGGGGGTGGTTTAGGTGGGAAGGGATGAGTTAACCAAGGAGTTGCAGAGGGAATGGTCTTTGCGGAAGGTAGAAAGGGGATGAGATGGGAAAATGTGGCTGGTGGTGGGATCCCGATGGAGGTGGCGGAAATTTTGGAGGATTATGTGCTGTGCGTGGCGGCTGATTGGGTGAAAGGTAAGGACAAGGTGGACTCTGTCTAAGTTGCGACTAGGGGAAGGGGAAACAAGGGCAGAGCTGTGGGGTATCGAGGAGACACGAGTGTGGGCCACATCTATGATGGGAGAGGGGAACCCCCGTTCTCTAAAGAATGAGGACATCTCGGATTTCCTGATATGGAACACCTCATCTTGGGCGCAGATGCGGCATAGACGGAGGAATTGGGAATAGGGGATAGAGTCTATGCATGAAGCAGGGTAGGGAGAAGTGTTGTCGAGATAGTTGTGGGAGTCACTGGGTTTGTAATAGACATCTATCGATAGTCTATTTCCCGTGATAGAGACTGTGAGATCAAGAAAGGGGAGGGAGGTGTCGGTGATGGTCCAAGTAAATTTGATTGCAGAATGGAAATTAGTGGTGAAGTTGATGGTCCATGATTTCTGCATGGGTGCAGGAGGTAGCACCGATGCAGTCATCAGTGTAATGGAGATAGAGTTCGGGGATAGGGCCTTGGACTTGGAGGAAGTGGGAGGATTTGAAGGAGGTTCTTAAGAATGCGAACCAGCTCCGCTAGGTGGAGTAGTGTTAGTAGAGAGAAATTGGATGGTTCTGCGGTCGAGGAAGAAACGGTGGACTTTAAGGCCTTCCTGGTGGGGGATGGAGGTGTAGACTGAATGAACGTCCATGGTAAAGATGAGGGGGTGGGGGCTCTGAAAGTAGAAGTCATTAAAGGGACGAAGGGCATGTGAGGTATCTTGGACATAGGTCGGGAGGGATTGTACCAGGGGGGATCGGATGTAGTCGAGGTACGTGAAAATCATTTCAGTAGGGCAGGAGCAGGCAGAAACAATGGATCTGCCAGGGCAGTTGTGTTTATTTTGTGGGGAAGTTCAAACAGGGCTGTGCGAGGCTGGAAAATTATAAGGTGTTACGTGTCAGGTGTACGGCATAAAGATGACAAACAAGAATAATGGAAAATGTATAAGATTTACCTCGCTTGAAGTCCTCAGATATTTCTTTGAATATGGTGTTGAACGAAACAGAGCAATGAAACTTTTCAATCGTCAAGGCTTCATCTACCACCGACAGTGGTTTGGCTTCATCACGAACCCTGGAAATATTTAACAGCTGGTTATAAACTGAGCATTAGAAAAGTTTTGCGTTGTTCCACAAAAACATACAATGTTTCCATCAAGACAACGTCCTACCTTCGCTTGGACCACCCTCATCCCGACAGCGGAAATTTTACCAATTTTTTTTAACCCTCTGATAAATCCCATTTCCCAACTCTTATCACCACTGTCATGCAGACAGAAAGCGGATATTGCCGCCGAGATGTAGAACGATGGGGGAAAGCACAACAAATGTTCATAAGAATGACGCCATAACTGAGAGGATGGAACTTAATGAAAAGACTGGGCAGGTCGTGGGATTTCATGTAGAGAAGATGTCAGGAATGATGAGACAGAATTTAATATTATCGGTGGATTTAAAAGGGTGGGGATGAAATAATATCTCAAATCGAAAGGGAGACCAATAAATAAAGCTGAAATGTAACGTGTTCTTCAATAAATACTGAAAGGAATGCAGTCATGAGAACATGGACCGTGAGGCCACATCTGGAGTATTGTGTCCAGTTTTGGTCTCCTAATTTGAGGAAGGACATCCTTGTGATTGAGGCAGTGCAGCGTAGGTTTACGAGATTGATCCCTGGGATGGCGGGGCTGTCATATGAGGAAAGATTGAAAAGACTAGGCTTGTATTCACTGGAGTTTAGAAGGATGAGAAGGGATCGAATAGAAACATATAAAAGTATAAAAAGACTGGACAAGCTAGATGCAGGAAAAATGTTCCCAATGTTGGGCGAGTCCAGAACCAGGGGCCACAGTCTTAGAATAAAGGGGAGGTCATTTAAGACTGAGGTGAGAAAACACTTTTTCACCCAGAGAGTTGTGCATTTGTGGAATTCCCTGCCACAGAGGGCAGTGGAGGACAAGTCACTGGATGGATTTAAGAGTGAGTTAGATAGAGCTCTAGGGGCTAATGGAGTCAAGGGATATGGGGAGAAGGCAGGCACGGGTTATTGATTGGGGACGATCAGCCATGATCACAATGAATGGCGGTGCTGGCTCGAAGGGCCGAATGACCTCCTCCTGCACCTATTTTCTATGTTTCTATGTTTCTATGACCTCAGTTGCACTGGAGGGACTGCAGCCAACAGCAGATATAAATTTAAGAACAAGCGGGATAAACACATTAGGGCTCCTGGAATTTGGGAGATTACAAGATACAAGATACCTTTATTTGTCACATGTGCCAGTTGGCACAGTGAAATGTGTGTTCATATACAGCCATACAATCAAAAATAAAGAACACCACACACGATAGAGTTCAACATAAAAACATCCCCACACAGCAGAATCAAAAGTTTCCCACTGTGAGGGAAGGCACCAAAGTCAGTCATCTTCCTTTAATGTTCCCCAATGTTCACCCGTGGTCGGGGCCTCCCCGAGCCCTCCGCAGTCGCCGCTACGGGCGGCCCGATGTTCAGGCCCTCTAGCCGGGGTGATGTAAGTCCGATGTCGGGGCTGGGGGACCTCCTCAGCGGCCTGGACATCCGAGTCGGCCACCTCCTACCGGAGTCCGCGGCTCCCAAAGTCCGCAGGCCACGCTGGGCGGAGATTCAACGCTGGCGGCCCTCGGTAAAGGGCCCCAGGACTCCGCGATGTTGTTCAGCACCGGCCCACGTTAGAAGCTCTCCCAGACCGCAGCTCCATGATGTTGGAGCAGCGGCCCAACGCTCCGGAGCTCCAAGCGGCGATCCAGGTCGGCATCGCCCGCTCCACGGTGATTCAGCGCTGCGCCGCCGCTGTTGTAGCTCTGGTCCGGTTCCCGGTCCCCGGCAGGAAAGGCTGCTCCGATCCAGGTGGTAGGTTGCGAGGAGGGGGGCGAGGATGCAACTTGGAGAAATAGTCACGTCCCCGCCAGGAAGCGACTGGGAAACAGTTCCCCCCCCCTTACCCTACCCCCCCCTCCCCCACATAGAAAAGTCAAAGATTACCCCCAAAACAGACTTTAAACTAACTACAAATAAATAAAAAGATTGAAAGACAAACAGGCTGTAGGCAGAGGCTGCCGTCAATGCGGCCCCCCTAGTGGGTATAATGATACTTGTACTGAAATGTACCCCAAAATGAATTTCACTGTACCTCGGTACAGTTGACAAATAAAGTACCAGACCATACCTGTGCCTGTAAACTGTTCAGAAGGAGTGTCCGTGCCAGTGCACTGGACAGAGGGGGTGTCAGTGGACAGTCGTGTGACCAGTGACCCGTGGTCATCGCTGTGAATGTGGGAGCATCGTGGGGCTGAACTGGTCAGTCTGTGTGGGGTAAGGGGACGTGAGAGAGACGACTCATCTCTCCTCGCCGAATAAAGACTGAATCTCTCCAGAGCAGGGCAGGGAAAGGGTGCTCTGATCACAATGGACCTTCCTTCCTTACTTCCTTACTGACTTACTGACCTTCCTTCCTTCCTTCCTTCCTTCCTTCCTTCCTTCCTTCCTTCCTTCCTTCCTCCCTTCCCTTTCCCTTTCCCTTTCCCTTTCCCTTTCCCTTTCCCTTTCCCTTTCCCTTTCCCTTTCCCTTTCCCTTTCCCTTTCCCTTTCCCTTTCCCTTTCCCTTTCCCTTTCCCTTTCCCTTTCCCTTTCCCTTTCCCTTTCCCTTTCCCTTTCCCTTTCCCTTTCCCTTTCCCTTTCCCTTTCCCTTTCCCTTTCCCTTTCCCTTTCCCTTTCCCTTTCCCTTTCCCTTTCCCTTTCCCTTTCCCTTTCCCTTTCCCTTTCCCTTCCCCTTCCCACCTATTAATGGCTCTGCGTGAAGCATCACAGAGACAGAGGGCGAAGTTTGTTTGCACTTGAACAAATCCTTGTTCCTGGGTGGTAGACAAAAATGCTGGAGAAACTCAGCGGGTAAGGCAGCATCGATGGAGCGAAGGAAATAGGCGACGTTTCGGGTCGAGAGACTTCTTCTGACTGAAGAAGGGTCTCGACCCGAAACGTCGCCCATTTCTTCGCTCCATAGATGCTGCCTCACCCGCTGAGTTTCTCAAGCTTTTTTGTCTACCTTCGATTTTCAGCATCTGCAGTTCCTTCTTAAACATTTGTTCCAGGGTGAATTACTTTGCTGTGCTGGGTGAAATTGCGTAGACTAGGCCTGTGTACTCGAGAGTTCAGGTGTACTCGAGGAGATCTCAGTGAAACACAAGGTCCTTACAGGGCTCAGTGGGCTGGATACAGGGAGTATGTTTTCCCTGTCTGAGGGGTCTGGAATCAGCGGACACCCTCTCAGAATGTGGGCTGGACCATTTAGGACAGAGACAGGGAGACATTACTGCACGCAGAGGCTGGGCAACCTTTAGAATTCCCCGCACCGGTGGCTGTGGATAATCAGTCATTCTGTGCTCTTGGAGCAGAGAGCCATGGTTGTACATTACAGAGTCAGGCCCTTAGAACCATCACATGCTTGTCCACCTTTTCCCCCCAGACACACTAATTCCATTAGCCCACATTAGAACCGTATTATTAATAATAATACAAAACTATTTCAGACACAAGGGACAACATTACATAAAAATACATTAAATATTATTATATTTAAGTCTTGTAGAGTCTGTTAAATCACAATGCCTCTTAAATGTAGCCATTGCATTTGATTCCACCACCTCTGTAGATTGGCTAGTTCATAGTAGCCAATTATAGTGCTTGTTAGTAGTAGCTCCGCCTAGTATGGGCATTGTAGTATCGAGTCAAATCATTCCAACCCCCTCTGGCAAAATATACCAGGTATTAAACTCTTTGTGTGAAGAAAGCTGCGTCCTCCAGTATTGATATCCCTGCATGACAATAAGGTTTCGATGATCTAGCCTATACCTGCTGCAGACTTTGACAGACTTCCTTGCTATCCACAACTTTACCCGTCCTCTGCAAACTTAGTAGTCACACCTCCTACATTAACATCCAAGCCATGAAAACATAAAATAAACAGCCAAGGTTGTAGCACCAACCTCTGTTGCACACCACCAGTCACAGACCTCTTGGCAGAAAATTCATCCTTTACCGCTACCTTCTACCTCCAACTACCAAGTCAATTGTGGAGACATTTTACCAACTCATCTTGGATCCCACCTGCCTTTGCTTTCTGGACCAGCCTTACATGCCAAACATTGTCAAGTCCCTCAGTGACGTTCATATATTGCTTCACCATGAGATCAGAGTGTTCTTGGTTGTAGAGACTCATCAAATCCACCCTCCACTAAAGAAAGCAAGTAAACAGTAGCAGATTGCCTCGCCCGTGCAGTCCACTCCCGTTCAGTATGATCACGGCAACTCTACCCCACATCTCTACATCCTCTTTAACCACCTCTAATTACCACTCACACCAGTCCCCTCATCTTCCAATCTGCCTCTCCCTCGCCATCTACTGGCAAGATATTTGAATCTCTGCCAGAAGAATGGTCTTCTGAAGAACTATAAAAGATGAAATAGCCGCACATTTGGATAGCAGTAACAGGATCGGTCCGAGTCAGCTTGGATTTACGAAGGGGAAATCATACTTGACTAATCTTCTGGAATTTTTTGAGGATGTAACTGGGAAAATCGACAAGGGAGAGGCAGTGGATGTAGTGTACCTGGACTTTCAGAAACCATTGACACGGTCCCACATAGGAGATTAGTGGGGGAAATTAGAACAGATGGTATTAGATGTAGAGTGCTGACATGGATAGAAAATTGGCAGACAGGAAACAAAGAGTAGGGATTAACGGGTCCCTTTCAGAATGGTAGGCAGTGACTAGTGGGGTACTGCAAGGCTCGGTGCAGGGACCGCAGCTATTTACAATATACATCAATGATTTAGATGAAGGGATTCAAAGTAACATTAGCAAATTTGCAGATGACACAAATCTGTGTGGCAGTGTGAGCTGTGAGGAGGATGCTATGAGAATGCAGGGTGACTTGGACAGGTTGTGTGAGTGGCGGATGCATGACAGATGCGGTTTAATGTGGATAAATGTGAAATTATCCACTTTGGTATAAAAAACCGGAGGGCAGATTATTATCTGAATATTGTCAAGTTGGGAAAGGGGGAAGTACAACGAGATCTGGGGGCCCTTGTTCATCAGTCACTGAAAATAAGCATGCAGGTACAGCAGGCAGTGAAGATGGCTAATGGCATGTTGGCCTTTAATAACAAGAGCAGTTGAGTATAGAAGCAAAGAGGTGCTTCTGCAGTTGTACAGGGCGCTAGTGAGACCACACTTGGAGTATTGTTTGCAGTTTTGGTTTCCAAATTTGAGGAAGGACATTCTTACTATTGAGGGAGTGCAGCGCAGGTTTACAAGGTTAATACCCGGGATGTCGGGACTGTCATATGTTGACAGATTGGAGCGGCTGGGCTTGTATACTCTGGAATTTAGAAGGATGAGAGGGTATCTTGTTCAAACATATAAGATTATAAAGGGATTGGACAAGTTAAAGGCAGGAAACATGTTCCCGATGTTTGTGGGCATCCATACCCAGGGGCCATAATTTAGAACGGAGATGAGGAAAAATGTTTTCCTCATCTCCGAATCAGGGGATATATTGAGAAGGCTACTGAATGTGGATGATCAGCCATGATCACAGTGAATGGCGGTGCTGGCTCGAAGGGCCGAATGGCCGTTTGCTCACTGCATTTCATCAACTAAGGCATTATTTGTGTTCTTTCTTGATTCCTTTGGCATCTAAAAAGTTTCAGAAGGGATAAATCTGGCTGTAAAATTGTAAAATCGCCCATGGTTCTCAAGTGGGTTTTTACATACAAAAAGAAAACGCCTCTGAAGCAAAATTTACAACCAGATTTATCACTTCTGAGACTTTTTAGATACCTAAGGAATCAAGAAAAACCACAAATAATGCCTTACCGTTAATGAAATGCAGTGAGCAAACGCGATAAATCCCAATATTTTCAATTCCGATATCTGCACGGCCAATGTTCGCCAAGCACTTTAGCTGCTGTTGTCCCTTCAGCTGTCGCTTCTCTTTACCTTCATTTCGCTTCACTTTTGGAATTCTGAAGTTGGGTACATGTCTCTCACACTTACCCCGAAGTGACGGATGTCCTCCAGATGGACTGAGCGGCTCCGTGCGTCAAGCCCTATGACCACGTGACCTTACGTGCAACCCCCCTATACCCGGGCAAGGGTTCAGTTGTCCGCCTGCCTGTGCCCGAGTCCCCCCCCCCCCCGACCCCCGGGGATTCTCTGATTCTCTGCTTCTTCCCCCAGTCTCCGTCACCATGGATGTGGAAACTGCGCATGCGCAGCTCGAGGTGTCTGATGATCGGAAGAGGGTGAGACTGACCCGGACCTAGAGCGGTCTCCCTCACACCGGGAAGAGGTTTATATTCCGGGCGTGTGTGCTGGGATCGGAGGGATTCGCACCGGGGAGACATTACTGGGAGGTGGAGGTGGCGGGGAGTCGGCGCTGGAGTCTGGGAGTCGCCGCAGAGTCTGTGGACAGGAAGGGACCGGTCACACTAACCCGGAGACTGGAGTCTGGAGCATCAGGCGGCAGGGTGACGGGTTTGATGTACTCACCTCCCCTCCATCCCCTCTCCCCGCCCGTCCCATCCCCGGCAGGGTGGGAATTTATCTCAGTTACGAGTCCGGGACCGTTTCATTTTACGACGCGGACACCAAGTCCCATCTCCACACCTTCACCGGGAATAAATTCACGGAGACACTTAATCCTTACTAGATTAAGTGGCTGAGAATCCGCTCCGGGTGTGTAAAAGGGTTGGGTCCCGGGAGCGGCGTCAGGAGCGGGGCTCAGGGGCTGTGGGGCAGAAACCCGGTGGACAACAGGTCGGCGCTGAACGGCTCCCATTTAATCCCCAAATTCCGCGTCGTGAAACAAACCCCAGTGAGTGAGCGCGGAAATAAAACCAGGGGGAATGTAAATGTGGGAAGAGTGAAATAAACAGCAACTAAAATCAGAGCTGTCTGTCGATCCGTTCATTTTAGAAACATAGAAACATAGAAATTAGGTGCAGGAGTAGGCCATTCGGCCCTTCGAGCCTGCACCGCCATTCAATATGATCATGGCTGATCATCCAACTCAGTATCCCGTACCTGCCTTCTCTCCATACCCTCTGATCCCTTTAGCCACATCTAGCTCCCTCTTAAATATAGCCAATGAACTGGCCTCGACTACCCTCTGTGGCAGAGAGTTCCAGAGATTCACTTCTCTCTGCGTGAAAAAAGTTCTTCTCATCTCGGTTTTAAAGGATTTCCCCCTTATCCTTAAGCTGTGACCCCTTGTCCTGGACTTCCCCAACATCGGGAGCAATCTTCCTGCATCTAGCCTGTCCAACCCCTTAAGAATTTTGTACGTTTCTATAAGATCCCCTCTCAATCTCCTAAATTCTAGAGAGTATAAACCAAGTCTATCCAGTCTTTCTTCATAAGACAGTCCTGACATCCCAGGAATCAGTCTGGTGAACCTTCTCTGCACTCCCTCTATGGCAATAATGTCCTTCCTCAGATTTGGAGACCAAAACTGTACGCAATACTCCAGGTGTGGTCTCACCAAGACCCTGTACAACTGCAGTAGAACCTCCCTGCTCCTATACTCAAATCCTTTTGCTATGAAAGCTAACATATCATTCGCTTTCTTCACTGCCTGCTGCACCTGCATGCCTACTTTCAATGACTGGTGTACCATGACACCCAGGTCTCGCTGCATCTCCCCTTTTCCTAGTCGGCCACCATTCAGAAAATAGTCTGCTTTCCTGTTTTTGCCACCAAAATGGATAACCTCACATTTATCCACATTATACTGCATCTGCCAAACATTTGCCCACTCACCCAGCCTATCCAAGTCACCTTGCAGTCTCCTAGCATCCTCCTCACAGCTAACACTGCCCCCCAGCTTAGTGTCATCCGCAAACTTGGAGATATTGCCTTCAATTCCCTCATCCAGGTCATTAATATATATTGTAAATAGCTGGGGTCCCAGCACTGAGCCTTGCAGTACCCCACTAGTCACTTCCTGCCATTGTGAAAAGGACCCGTTTACTCCTACTCTTTGCTTCCTGTTTGCCAGCCAGTTCTCTATCCACATCAATACTGAACCCCCAATGCCATGTGCTTTAAGTTTGTATACTAATCTCTTATGTGGGACCTTGTCGAAAGCCTTCTGGAAGTCCAGATACACCACATCCACTGGTTCTCCCCTATCCACGCTACTAGTTACATCCTCGAAAAATTCTATAAGATTCGTCAGACATGATTTACCTTTCGTAAATCCATGCTGACTTTGTCCAATGATTTCACCACTTTCCAAATGTGCTGCTATCCCATCTTTAATAACTGACTCTAGCAGTTTCCCCACTACCGATGTTAGACTAACTGGTCTGTAATTCCCCGTTTTCTCTCTCCCTCCCTTCTTAAAAAGTGGGGTTACGTTTGCTACCCGCCAATCCTCAGGAACTACTCCAGAATCTAAAGAATTTTGAAAGATTATTACTAATGCATCCACTATTTCTGGAGCTACTTCCTTAAGTACTCTGGGATGCAGCCTATCTGGCCCTGGGGATTTATCGGCCTTTAATCCATTCAATTTACCCAAAACCACTTCCCGACTAACCTGGATTTCACTCAAATTCCTCCAACTCCTTTGACCCGCGGTCCCCTGCTATTTCCGGCAGATTATTTATGTCTTCCTTAGTGAAGACGGAACCAAAGTAGTTATTCAATTGGTCCGCCATATCCTTGTTCCCCATGATCAACTCACCTGTTTCTGACTGCAAGGGACCTACATTTGTTTTAATTAATCTCTTTCTTTTTACATATTTATAAAAACTTTTGCAGTCAGTTTTTATGTTCCCTGCCAGTTTTCTTTCATAATCTATTTTTCCTTTCCTAATTAAGCCCTTTGTCCTCCTCTGCTGGTCCCTGAATTTCTCCCAGTCCTCTGGTATGCTGCTTTTTCTGGCTAATTTGTACGCATCACCTTTCGCTTTGATACCATCCCTGATTTCCCTTGTTATCCACAGATGCACTACCTTCCCTGATTTATTCTTTTGCCAAACTGGGATGAACAATTTTTGTAGTTCATCCATGCAGTCTTTAAATATCTTCCATTGCATGTCCACCGTCAACCCTTTTAGAATTAATTGCCAGTCAATCATGGCCAATTCATGTCTCATACCCTCAAAGTTACCTTTCTTTAAGTTCAGAACCATTGTTTCTGAATTAACAATGTCACTCTCCATCCTAATGAAGAACTCAACCATATTATGGTCACTCTTGCCCAAGGGGGCACGTACAACAAGACTGCTAACTAACCCTTCCTCATTACTCAATACCCAGTCTAAAACAGCCTGCTCTCTCGTTGGTTCCTCTACATGTTGATTTAGATAACTATCCCGCATACATTCCAAGAAATCCTCTTCCTCAGCACCCCTGCCAATTTGATTCACCCAATCTATATGTAGATTGAAGTCACCCATTATAACTGTTTTGCCTTTGTCGCACGCATTTCTAATTTCCTGTTTGATACCATCTCCAACTTCACTACTACTGTTAGGTGGCCTGTACACAACACCCACCAGCGTTTTCTGCCCCTTAGTGTTTCGCAGCTCTACCCATACCGATTCCACATCCTCGAACCTAATGTCCTTCCTTTCCATTGCGTTAATCTCCTCTCTAATCATCAATGCTACCCCACCTCCTTTTCCTTTCTCTCTATCCCTCCTGAATATTGAATATCCCTGGATGTTCAGCTCCCAGCCTTGGTCACCCTGGAGCCATGTCTCCGTGATCCCAACTATATCATAGTCATTAATAGCTATCTGCACATTCAACTCATCCACCTTATTACGAATGCTCCTTGCATTAAGACACAAAGCCTTCAGGCTTGTTTTTACAACACTCTTACCTCTTATACAATTATGTTGAAAAGTGGCCCTTTTAGCGCGTTAACCGCGTCCGGCAACGGAACTGAAATTAATTTTGTGAAAATATAAAATTGAAACAATCGCCCTTCCCGCGGATTCAACAGCAACCGCGGGCGGCGGGTCCTGAGCTCCGGGCTCCCCCGGGTCCGGGTGCGAGTTTGCAGCCTTTGCTCTCCACACAACAGATTCGTTTTCTTCTGACGGATCTTTGGAAGAATGGGTTCAACCCAAGGAGGGAGGAAATTGGTGTAAACTTTGCTTTGACAGCCAATGAGTGGGTGCTTCGAGCTGCCCACGTCATTAACATAATTTAATGATTTAAAGGGCGGTTGTAATACAACAGTCGGTGCAAGGTGGGGCAGCGGTAGAGTTGCTGCCTCACAGCGCCAGAGAACCGGGTTCGATCCCGACTACAGCTGCTGTCTGTACGGAGTTTGTACGTTTCTCCCCGTGACATGCGTGGTTTTTCTCCGAGATCTTCGGTTTTCCTCCCACTCGCCAAACGCGTCCAGGTTTGTAGTTTAATTGGCCTTGGTGTAAATGTAAATTGTCCCTCGTGTGTGTAGGATAGTGTTAATGTGCGGGGATCGCTGGTCGGCGCGGGCACGGTGGGCCGAAGGTTTTGTTTCTCATAATCATACTTTATTAGCCAAGTCTGTTTTGCAACATACGAGGAATTTGATTTGTCATACAGTCGCCCTAATAAAAAGCTACAGAAAACACAAAATACATTTTAACATAAACATCCACCACAGTGACTCCTACACATTCCTTACTGTGATGGAAGGTGAAAAAAAATTCAAGTCCCTTCTCTTAGTTCTTCCTTGGTCGGGGGCCTCGAGCCCTCCGTTGACGGGACGGTCTTGACTCCCGTAGCCGGCGGCGTTTTGGCCCTCTGCGTCGAGGCGTTCAGCTCCTGCATCGGGGGGATGTCAGCTGCCCCGCGCCGGGCGATCGAACCTCGCGTCGGGGCTGGACGAACATTCTGCGGCGTTGGAGCTCCCGACTCGGCCTCTGCCGAGTCTGCAAGCCCTTGATGGTAATTGCGCGGTGGGAGCGATCCCAGGCAAGGGATCAGCTCCGATGTTAATTCCGCGCCCCGCGGTGGGGCTCAAGACAGCCCGAGGAGGCCTCCAGCTCCAGCGACGGTAGGCCGCAGAGCCCGGAGAATGTGATACGAAAATTGATCACATGTCGGGGAAATAAAAAATGGTAGTGCAAAGTCAAAACATAATTCCCTCAAGTTTATATAGTTTGGAGTGTATTTGGAGTTTGGAGAGTTTAATAGCCTGATGGATGTATGGCCGATGCAGTTTTCAGGCTCCTGTACTTCTTCCCGATGGTAGCAGCGAGATGACAGCGTGGCCAGGGTGGTGTGGATCTCTGCTGATGCTGGCTGCCTTTTTGAGACACCCCCTCCTGTAGATCCCTCAGATTCCTATTGAATCTTTTCCCCTTCACCTTGAACCTATATCCTCTGGTCCTCGATTCCCCTACTCTGGGCAAGAGACTCTGTGCGTCTACCCGATCTATTCCTCTCATGATTTTATACACCTCTGTAAGATCAATACACCTCTAGATGATCAGATGCCCACACAGATTTTGTCGGGGGAGAGAAAGGGGAAAGAGAGGGAGGGGTGGGGTGGGGAGATGACAGGAAATTTGAGCACACATTTCTGTCATCATCTCCCACCCCTCCCCGGTCACCCTGCTCCTTTCCCCTCTTCCACACGCTCACCTCCCATCTCCAAGACCCCCATTTCCATGTTACCCCCCCCCCCCCATCACGCCCGCATCCCCCTCACCCATCTCTCCCTCCCTCTGGCTTTACATTTCACTCCCCCTCTTCTCTCCACATCTCACATCATTTTGTCTCATTTTCACCTCTAGTCATTGTCACTTATTCCACCCACCCACTGATCAACCCCTAACCTGTATCCACCGGTCATTTAAGATAGATGAGTGAATGGATGACGTTTCGGGTCGAGACTCCAGCATTTTGTGTCTATCTTCGGTTTAAATCAGCATCTGCAGTTCCTTCTTCCACCAATCACTTGACAGGCATTGCCCCCCGACACCCCTGTTCCAGCTTTCTCTCCCCTCCTCCATCATTCTGAAGGGTCGCCTGTCCATTCCCTCCACAGATGTTGCCTGCCCCGCTGAGTTACTCCAGCACTCGGTTTTGTCTCGACAATTCTTCACTCCCAACCCTGAGGACAGCAGCAACGCGCGGGCTGAGTGGCCTCTCTTTCTCTCTCCTCCTCTGTGTACCTGCCAGCAGGCCGCAGCAGACCCACGGCCTTGCAGTCAAAGGGTCGCATCCTCGCGTGTCCAGGTCACGGTCACGTCTGCTCAACGGGCGCCGACTCCAGGCTGTGTGGAAACCCCCCGAATCAAACGACAAACAGGGGTGGAGGAGAGAGAGGGAGGTGTCGGAGTTGGGTATCGTTCCACTGTGAAAGACACACGGAGAGGGTGGGGCACGGGGGGGAGACATAGAAAAACAGGTGCAGGAGTAGGCCATTCGGCCCTTCCAGCCAGCACAGCCATTCAATGTGATCATGGCTGATCATCCACAATCAGTACCCCGTTCCTGCCTTCTCCCCACATCCCCTGACGCCAATAGCCCCAAGAGCTAAATCTAACTCTCTCTTGAAAACATCCAGTGGATTAGCCTCCACTGCCGTCTGTGGCAGAGAATTCCACAGAGAAACATATGGTCTGTAAAACTCTTCCGTTCACTGTTTATACGTTGACAAACTGCCTCATGATTCGGGATGAAAGTAATGACGGTAACGTCAAGAGATACAAAGTGGGACGGGAGAGAGGGGGGTTGGTTGCGGGGGGGAGGGGTGGGTTGAGGGAGGGGGTGTCAAGAGGGGGGGGGTGAGGTGGTCGGCGCGGTAGGAGGGTCGCTGGCGGCCGGGAGGGGAACCAGGGAAGATAGACACAAAATGCTGGAGTAACTCAGCGGGACAGTCAGCATCTCTGGAGATGGAGAAGTCCCGCCGTTTTCCGGCATTTTGTGTCTATATTGCCTGTTTTCCCTCCTCCCGGCCGCTAACGTCCTTCGGCCCTTCGAGCCAGCACAGCCATTCACTGTGATCGTGGCTGATCATCCACAATTAGTACCATGTACCTGCCTTCTGCCCATGTCCCCTGACTCCATTAACCCCAAGAGCTCTATCTAACTCTCTCTTGAAAACATCGTGAATTTGCCTCCACTGCCGTCTGTGGCACAGAATTCCACAGAGAAACACATGGTCTGTAAAAGTCTTCCAGTCACTGTTCAAAAGTTGACAAACTGGCTCATGATTCGGGGTGAAAGTAATGACGGTAACGTCAAGAGATACAAAGTGGGACGGGGAGAGAGGGGGGGTGGTTGGGGGGGGGCGGGGGATGGGTGGTTGCGGGGGGAGTGGTGGTTGGGGGGGGTGGAGGGGTGGGTTGAGGGAGTGGGGGTGAGAAGAGGGGAGGGGGTGAGGTGGTCGGGGCGGCAGGAGGGACGTTGTCGGCCGGGAGGTAAACCAGTGAAGATAGACACAAAATGCCGGAGTAACTCAGCGGGACAGGCAGCATCTCTGCAGATGGAGAAGTCCCGCCGAGTTCCTCCAGCATTTTGTGTCTCTCTTCCCTGTTTCCCCTCCCCCCGGCCGCCAGCGACACTACTGCCGCCCCGACCACCTCACTCCCACCCCACCCCCCGTCCTCTCTTGCCCCACTCCCTCAACCGTCCCGCCCACCTCACCCACACCGCGGTGTGAACCCTCACCTGCAGTTCCATCAGACACGGAGGGACAGTGGGCAACTCACCGACAGCGACGGGACAAAATACAGGGCGGCGCGAAGTCGTCTGATTATAACACCAGGCGCGGTTCCTCCCACCAAATCTTTGCCTCCCACTATCTGTCTTTTTATTGCTGTCAACTGAGGGCCGAGTTTGTTTTTCTCTCCCGTTTATAATAATCAGGCTGACTGCTTCTTGTGTTATGTCACGCCCTCCAGGTGCTGCAGGCAGTTCAATGCAAAGATGTGCTGTTGCCGCGGGCCGGAGGGTGTGGAGGACAGCGCTGGTGAAAATGACGAGCTGGTCCCAGCCGGGTGAGCTCATTGCTCAGATTTGAAAGAGGAGTGAAATGTAAAGGCAGAGAGAGGGTTATGGGTGGAAAGGAACATAGGAAAGGAGGGGGGAGGGTGGGCTTGAGCAGATGGGTGAAGGGAAAAATAGACACAGAGTGCTGGAGTAACTCAGCGGGTCAGGCAGCATCTGTGGAGAACATGGATAGGTGACGTTTCACAGAGTGCTGGAGTAACTCAGCGGGTCAGGCAGCATCTGTGGAGAACACTGATAGGTGACGTTTCACAGTGCTGGAGTAACTCAGCGGGTCAGGCAGCATCTGTGGAGAACATGGATAGGTGACGTTTCACAGAGTGCTGGATTAACTCAGCGGGTCAGGTAGCATCTGTGGAGAACATGGATAGGTGAAACATCACCTATGTTTCACCTATCCATGTTCTCCATAGATGCTGACTCTTTTTTCTGTTGAGGAGAGCGAGCAGGATTTATCCCTGAAGCTCTCGAGATATGATCCTTCCCTTTCCACGGAAACAGGCCTTACGGCCCAACTCCTCCATGCTAACCAGGGCGCCCCATGATTTCTCCGTCCCAGGTTACTAGGTTATAGACAATAGACAATAGGTGCAGGAGTAGGCCATTCGGACCTTCGTAGCAGCACCGAATGGCCTAGTCCTGCACCTGTTGTCTATAAGCGTGAACCCTCAGCCTTGTGACGGGCGAGGTGGGGGGGCTTCTCAGGAAGCACAATGTTCCCGATGTTGGGGGAGTCCAGAACCAGGGGCCACTGTTCAAGAATAAGGGGTAAGCCATTTAGAATGGAGATGAGGAAAACCGTTTCCCCCAGAGAGTTGAGAATCTGTGGAATTCTCTGCCTCAGAAGGCAGTGGAGGTAAATACTCTGGAGGCTTTCAAGAGAGAGTTAGATAGATCTCTTAAAGATAGCGGAGTCAGGGGACATGGGGAGAAGGCAGGAACGGGGTACTGATTGTGGATGATCAGCCATGATCACAGTGAATGGCGGTGCTGGCTGTAAGGGCCGAATGGCCTACTCCTGCACCTATTGTCTATTGTCTAATAGGTTTAAGGTGAGGGGGGAATGATTTAATAGGAATCGGAGCAGGTAACGTTTTCATGCAAAGGGTGGTAGGTGTATGGAACGAGCTGCCAGAGGAGATAGATGAGGCCGTTACTATCGCAACTTTTAGGAAACATTTGGACGGGTACGTGGATAGGACAGATTTAGAGGGATATGGACCAAACGCAGGCAGGTGGGACTAGGTGTAGATGGGACATGTTGGCCGGTGTGGGCAAGTTGGGCCGAAGGGCCTGTTTCCACACTGTATCTATCACTCTATGACTAGAGTGTGGACTTTGGAAAATGTCCCCTCTTGTTTACAGGATCAGTAGACTGTTTATGTACACTTGCTGACCTGGGGTACGGTAATATTCTACTGGACTGTTTGTAATCAAAAATGTAATTGCAGTGTGTAGCATTTCACACCTGTGACAATGAAAGTGCCAATGGGATTCCGACGACTGCGTGCGTGTTCAATTTGTAAACTGAACAAAAACAGGGGCGAGACCAGGAGGAGAGGGTACCGGGGTCTGGCCCACCGCGCCCTCGAGGTCGGCTGTGGGAGGCTCCCACTTCTGCGGCGAGGAAGAGACCGTGTCCCACGTCTACGTGCAGTGTGAGAGGTTGCAGCCCCTGTTCGACTATCTGAAGGGGCTGCTCCTCAAGTGTTGGCTACATGTTAGCCCCACACTCCTGATATTTGGGCACCCGGTACAGAGGGGGGAGGGTCGGGAGGGAGGAGGGGGGGATCTCCCTGTCCGTCTTCTCCTGGGCCAAGATGTCCATTCGCGGGTCCAGGCAGCGGGTAGTCGATGGCCACACCGGGGTCGGCTGCCTGCCCCTTTTCCGGGCCTACGTCCGTGCCCGCGTGTCCCTGGAGAGGGAACACACACGCGGTGTCCACGGGGACTCTGGAGGCCGTCCGTGAACGCTGGTCGCCGCGGGAGGTCGAGTGTCTTGTTGATAAAGTTGGCGTTATATTAATTTGTTGATCGTTTGTACATAGGCAGCCTTTGATTTTATTAATACTCTGTATGTTTAATTTTATTTTTTGAATAAAAGTAATTGTATAATATTTTTTAAAAAGCTCGGGGAGGAGACACAGAAACATAGGTGCAGGAGTAGGCCATTCGGCCATTCAAGCCAGCACTGCCATTCACTGCCATGGCTGATCATCCGTGGCAGATGCAGTATAATATACTGTAGATAAATGTGAGGTTATCCACTTTGGTGGCAAAAACAAGGGGGCAGATTATTTTCTCAATGGGGTTAGGTTAGGTAAGGGGGAGGTGCAGCGAGACCTGGGCGTCCTTGTACACCGGTCACTGAAAGTCGGCTTACAGGTACAGCAGGCAGTGAAGAAAGCTAATGGAATGTTGGCCTTCATAACAAGAGGACTTCAGTATAGGAGTAAAGAGGTTCTTCTGTAGTTGTATAGGGCTCTAGTGAGACCACATCTAGAGTATTGTGTACAGTTTTCGTCTCCTAATTTGAGGATGGACATCCTTGTGATTGAGGCAGTGCAGCGTAGGTTCACGAGATTGATCCCTGGGATGGCGGGACTGTCATAAGAGGAAAGATTGAAAAGACTAGGCTTGTATTTACTGGAGTTTAGAAGGATGAGGGGGGGGTCTTATAGAAAAATATAAAGTTATAAAAGGACTGGACAAGCTAGATGCAGGAAAAATGTTCCTAATGTTGGGCGAGTCCAGAACCAGGGGCCACAGTCTTAGAATAAAGGGGAGGCAAATTTAAGACTGAGGTGAGAAAAAACGTTTTCACCCAGAGAGTTGTGAATTTATGGAATTCCTTGCCTCAGAGGG
>JAXLNO010001414.1:0-49556 GCA_038087875.1 Malacoraja senta | reverse complement strand
AGTTATTGATTATTTGGGATTTACCTTTAACTCTATTAATATGTCTGTGACTCCACCCTGGGGCAAGAGATTAGAATTAATAGAAGCCTGTAACAACCTTGTTGTTATGAAGCAGCCTTCTATTCGTCAGGTGGCTAGTGTAATTGACAATTTAGTGGCTGTTTTTCCAGCTGCGCAATTTGGGCCTTTGCATTATCAGAACTTATAACATGCAAAGGAGCAAGCTCTCAAGTACCATTTAGGTCATTGTTAACAGACCTATGCTATTACCAGCTGAAGCTATCAGAGTTACAATGGTGGACGAACAGTATTGAGCATTGCTCCAGTAACATTTTTGGTCAGTAAACCTTCAGTTATATTACAAACGGATGCTCGTGCTCAAAGATGGAAAATTACTAATACCATCTCTAGTTACGGAGGCGGATGGGATGTGCATGAGTTACCAATTCTTCAGTTATATGGTATCAACTACCTAGAGACACTGGGGGCATTCTATGGGTTAAAGGCTTATTGTGCAAATATGCATAATCTGCATGCTCAACTACAAGTTGATAACACTACGGTGGTGGCATATATTAATCACATGGGTGGAATCAAGTCAGTATCCTGTGATAGTTTACCTAACCTCATTTGGCGCTGGTGTATCGTCACGTAAATTCAATGACAACACAGAATGGATGTTGGATCACAAAGTATTTAATGACATTATTGCTCGATATGGAACACCGAATATCGATTTGTTTGCATCTAGGCTCAATCACCAGTTGCAAAAATATGTGGCATGGCAGCCAGACCCAGGGGCAGTGGCAATAGATGCATTCTCGCTACACTGGGGAGGAATGTTCTTTTATGCCTTTCCTCCATTTTGCCTCATCAGTCGGGTCTTGCAAAAAATCCAGCAAGATTCTGCTTCAGGCATTTTCGTAGTGCCTGACTGGCCTATGCAGCCATGGTTCCCGCTGATGTTGGGAATGATTATAGAACCTTATATGGTTATCTCTAAACACAAAAATTTGCTGGTTCATCCCGTGACTCGGGAAGCCACCCTATGCATGATAGAATCAATTTATTGATTTGCAGACTCTAAGAAGACCGTTCCTGGGGCTCGGGTTGTCAGACCGAACCGTGGACGTGGTCACTGCAACTTGGAGGGACAGCACCAATAAGCAGTACATTTCCTCATCAGGAGATGGGAAGTGTTTGTTTAAATGCTAATATAACATATAATACGGCACGGATAACTGACGTCTTGGAGTTCATTTTCAAATGGGTCTTTGACAAAATATTATAGTGCCATTAACTGTGCCAAAAGTGCCTTCTCATCATATTTGCTGCAGGGACCGGGACCCACTCTGTCGGGTCTCACACTCTGATATCCAGATTTATGAAGGATATATTTAACACAAATTCTCCCAGGCCCAGGTACACGGAAGTATGGGATATTAACATTGTGTTAACACTACTTCGCCGGTGGGCTCCAGCTCCATCCTTATCTTTGGCCCAGCTCTCATATAAGGTAATTATGCTCATGGCGCTGGTTCAGCGCAACACATCCAGTCGTTGCATAAGCTACGGCTGAACAGAATGGTTATATCTACCAACAAAATAACGTTCTATCTAAATGAGTTATTAAACTAAGCAGACCGGGGGCGTTGGGTCTAAAGCTGGAATTCTGGCATATCCCACATATTCATCAACATTTTAAGGCTACAAAGAACCTTAGAGGCACTGAGCTGGCAATGTTCGTTAGCCACAAAAAAACACACAAGAGGGTTTCAATGCAGACCATCTCCACATGGTTTAGATATGTATTGGCTTGTGCAGGAGTGAACACTGATGTTTTCAATCTCACTCCACCAGGGCTGCGATAACATTAGCAGCAAGGTTCATGGAGGTTCTGCTGGACCGCGTCCTAGCGACAGAAGGATGGTCAAATGAGCGGGCTTTCCAAACCTTTTATAGTAAACCGATTGCCAGGCCGGGTTCGTTTGCCAACTCAATTTTAAGTTCTATTCAATAATTTGCTTATTATTTGCTTATTATTAGCATCAGCACGTTTTAAATCTATGTCATGTCTGAGTGCATTATCATTTTTTCAATCATCTCTGGTCAACTAATGCAGTGTGTGGCATGGACTCGTGTCCGCGGCATGAAATCACCGAGCTTTGAAATCTTCACATAGTCACTCACGTGACTCCGAAGTAAAATAGGAAGATTAAACGAGAACTTACCAGTTTGAAGTTTGATCTTTATTTTATGAGGAGTTACGATGAGGGATTACGTGCCTTCCGCTCCCAACCCTCTTCTCATAAAGGTCAAGTGGTAGTTCTAGTTTCTCGAATCTTCCTATAATCAGTTCAACAACTGTTATCTGTGATTTCACACCGCTGCTTTGAAGGTTGACGTGCATGCGGGCTGGCGGGCTTCTTCACGTAATCCCTCATCGTAACTCCTCATAAAATAAAGATCAAACTTCAAACTGGTAAGTTCTCGTTTAATCTTCCTATTCGTCGTAACAGGGCGGACCACGTGAAGGTTGCAATCTCCCACCCCAAGTCGCTGAGTGATTGGGACAGGATGTGGGGTAAAGGGTGACCCAGGCATTAAAAGCACAGGATGGATGAAAAGCAGGCCTTCGCTGGTGGGTCATGTACCTGAACTCTCCACCTTCACCTGTTGCACCATGTCATTTCATCCCTGTCATAACATTTTTATTATCAATTATCTGCAATTCATGAATAATGTGTTAGTGTGTTGTGAGTCAATGTGCCTATGATGCTGATGTCAGCAAGAATTTCATTGTACCTGTACCTCATTGTAGACTCTTTAGACTTTACTGACACAGTGTGGAAACAGGTCCTTCAGCCCACCGAGTCCATGCTGACCAGCGATCACCCCGTACACTAGCACTATCCTACACACTAGTGCCAATTTTACAAATCACCGAAGCCAATTAACCTACAAACCTGCACGTCCTTGGAATCTTGGAGGAAATCGAAGCACCCGGAGAAAACCCACGCGGTCACAGGGAGAACATACAAACTCCGTACAGATAGTACCTGTAGTCAGGCTCAAACCTGGGTCTCTGTCAGGCAGCAACTCTACCGCTGCACCACCGTGACACCCTGTGTACTTGTGCATGAGAGAATAAATTCAACTTGACTTGACGTGGCTTGAATAGTTTTAACGATAAGGGATTACAGTAACTTGGAGAGATTGGACAAGCTGGATCAATCTCCTCGAAAAAGGAAAAGAGGAAATTTGGTATTTAAATCATGAAAGGTTTAAATAAAGGAAATCAAAAAGAAACTAATGGATGATGGTATGATAGCTAAAGGCCACAAATTGAAGATGTTTGGCCAAGGGAACCAGCGTTCGATGGGAAACACTCCGTTACACAATGAGTAGTTGGGATTTGGAATGCATTGCCTGATATTGTGATTGATAAAAATTCAATTGTAGCTTTCAGAAGGAAGTTGCATATACCTCAAGGAAAAAATAGCCTTGGAGTGGTACTAACTGGATTACTGTGATAGATTCAAATGGAGCGACCGTGCCAACTCTCTGCAGCTTCTCAGCAGTTACGCTGAGAGCTTTGGGCACTGAACCAGCTTCTCATAGTATCCTGCATAAGTTCCGTGTTTCCATCATTTCAAGGGAAAGGAGTGGCTTCAAGACAGAGAGGTAAGTTTCAGGTAGTTTACATTGTTCAAGCTAATTGAAGCACACTTATCCGTTAAATAAAATTATTTAAATAAATGTAATTGTTTATCTGAAGACGGGTCTCGACCCAAAACGCCACCTATTCCTTTTTTCCAGAGATGCTGCCTGACCGCGCTGAATTGCACTAGCATTTTGTGTCTATCTTCAGCGTATATCAGCATCTACAGTTCCTTCCCACACATTAATTATTTATAATTTGTTCTTCTGCATCGAATCTCTGAACAACTTTTACATTTGGTTACCAATTGCAAATTTTAATTAAGAAAATGTATTAATTTTCAGGTGTATTGTATTATTTATCAATCTGTTAACAAGGACACCCATGTCAGGCTGCTATTTGTTGACTATAGATCTGCCATCAACATCATAACCATAACCAAACCCATCTCCAAACTCCTGGACCAAGGACTCAGCAACATCTTTGCAACTGGATCCTTGGCTTCCTGACCCATCGACCACGATCAGTAAGAATATGACAACCATTCTTCCCTGTACTTCACAATTTCAGTGCCCCAAAAGGCAGTGTTCTGAGCTCCTTACTGTACAGCCCCTATACACTCACGACTGGCCAAAGTCTGCTCTAAACACCAATTACAAGCTCACAGATAACACCACTGTAGTAGATCGGATCTCAAACAATGATAAAACAATGCACAGGAAAGCGGCAGAGAGCTTGTTCTCATGGTGTGAAGACTACAACCTCTCCCTCAATGTCAGCAAAATGAAGGAAGTAGTCATCGACTTTAGGAAGCCTGGTAGAGTACACACCCCAGTCTGGATCAATTGTGGTGGAATGGAGATGGCCGAGAGCATGAGGTTTAAGAAGGAACTGCAGATGCTGGAAAATCTAAGGTAGACAAAAATGCTGGAGAAACTCAGCGGGTGAGGCAGCATCTATGGAGCGAAGGAAATAGGCAACATTTCGGGTCGAAACCCTTCTTCAGACTCATGAGAGCATGAGGTTCTTTGGTATAAATATCACCTACACCTTGTCCTCATCCAAACACATAAATGCCATGGCAAAGAAAGCACACCTGCACCTTTACTCCCTCAGTCGGCTAAGGAAATTCAACATGTCTTCAATAGCCCTTACCAATTTCTACAGATGCACCGTAGAGAGTATTGTATCCAGCTCCACACGCTAACCAACCCCCCCCCCCATTGAATCCATCTATACTTCATGCAGCCATGGAAAGCAGCCAACATAATCAAGCGCCATTCACACCCCGGTCATTCTCTCTTCTCCCCTCTCCCGTCTCACAGAAGACACAAAAGCTCAATAGCATGTATGACCAGATTCAAGAACAGCTTCTTCCACAATGTTATCAGAATTTTGAACAGACCTCTCATAAGCTAAGAATGTATTCCCGATCTTCCAACCTACCTTGTTGTGTCCATTGCCTTTTCCCCCCTACACTTTCTCTGCATCTGTGACACAATATTCTGCACTCTGTTTACTTTCTCTTTTGTATTACCTGATGTACTGATGTATGGTACAATTTGACCGGATAGCATTTATATCAACGCTTTTCACTATATCTTAGTACAGCTGATAATAATAAACCAAAACCAATATCATATGATTTCCGAGACATTCTTCCTTATTCTTTAAATATTTTAAACTTTTGTGATCCGAGGGCAAAGTTGGAGAGCTGCTGCAGCATTTCTGGCCCTGGACTTCGAGATGACAGCAGCAGTATGCTACCACTGATTGGGACTTCTTCCACCAGTTAAGTGTGGGTAGGCACTGTGTCAGGTGGGATGAAGTTTATTGAAGGGCAGATGTGCCGCACTGAATCATCCCCAGTGAGATTTAACGTCAGGCAAATGCAGGAAGCACATGTGGTGGAGGGTTAACAGACTGAGAGCAGGGGGGTGGGGGGGGGGGCGCACGGGCGGGGGCCAGGAAAATGAGATTAGTATAGACACAAGGAACTGTGGATGCTGATTTACAAAAAAACACAAAGTGCTGGAGTAACTCAGCTGGTCAAGCAGCATCTCTGGAAGATATGGATAGGTGACATTTTGTGTCGGGATCCTTCTTCAGACTGATTGTAGTGGGGGGGGGGGGGGGGAGAGCTGGAAAATAGGTGGAGACAGGACAAAGCCTGGCAAGTGATAGGTGGATACAGGTGAGGGGGATTTGATTGACAAATGGGTGGAGTAAATGACAAAGATCAGAGAAAAGAAAGGAGACAAAGGGCTGTAAGATAAGGAAAGAAGATCAGTGAAATGTGAAGCCAGCAGACGGGATCTAGGTAGAAGGGAAGGGGGGACGGGAGAAAGAAAAAGAGGGGAGTATTATAGTGGGAGAAATGGGTACACACCTAGTTGGGGCATGTGGAAGAGAGGGGTGAAAATGTAGGATTGGTGTACATAGGTGTTTGATGGTCATCGTACGCTTGATGTTCTGACGGATCTGTTGTTGTGCGCTATGACTCCAAGACACTATGATCTTTTACACATCTGCCTATTGTGCATACAAAATGTATAGGAAGGAACTGCAGATGCTGGTTTACACTGAAGATAGGCACAAAATGCTGGAGCAACTCAGCGGGCTAGGCAGTATCACCGGATAGAAGGAATCGGCGACGTTTCGTCTGAAAAAGGGTCTCGACCCGAAACGTCACCCATTCCTTCCCTCCAGAGATGCTGCCTGACCCGCTGGGTTACTCCAGCATTTTGCGTCTATCTTCTGATTATCGTGCAAGTCAGGAGAATTAAACCAACTGCTGGAAGGTTGCGGAAGGGGTCTTGATCCACGAGATCTATCCGTGCCAGACGCAGTGTCTGTAAGGTTGTAACTGGATGGTTATTGAAGGGTTGCTCTGAAGAAGGCTGGTTTCAAATCCCAACATCTCGATAATTGACCCACCAACAACGGGCAGCCAACTTGTTACAGGCTTGGACACTGCACTCATCCCACGGCCACTGACTTCCTTCATGGGATTGGTGCATCTTGCTCTGTCACAGATCATAAAGGAAAACATCTTTGTCCAATAAACAGGTAGACAAGGAACAGGGCATTCACATTACACCAGCTAACGAATGGCTAATTAGCCTTCATTGATTGAATTCCTGCACTTTTGTCTTCCAAGAAACTTTGTGAAAGATGTGAATAATAATAACAGAAATTCAAACTATTGTTCATGGCAAGAAACCAAATCAAGAAACATCTGCAAAGAATATGCGAACAAGCAGGAAAGATATAGAGGCTTTGGAAAGGGTGCAGGGGAGGCTTACCAGAATGGTGCCTGGATTAGAGGGTTTCAGATTAAAGGGAGAGGCTGGATAGACTTGGATTGTTTTCTCTGGAACGTCAGAATTTGAGTGGAGACTTGATAGAAGTATATACAATTATGAGAGGCATAGATAGGGTAGACAGTCAGACCCTTTCTCCCAGAGTGGAAATGTCCAATGCTAGAGGGCGTAGCTACAAGGTGAGAGGGGAAAAGTTTAATGTTGATGTGCAGATCGTTTTTTACACAGAGGATCGTGGAGGCCTGGTACACATTGCCAGGGTGGTAGTGCAGGGAGATATGATAGAGTCGTTTAAGAGGCTTTTAGCCACATGGATGTGCAGGGAATAGAGGGATATGGACCATGTTCAGGCAGATGAGATCACTTTAACTTGGCATCACGTTTGGCACAAACATTCCTGTGCTGTGCTGCTCTTTGTTCTATGTTCTAAGAATTTGTGTACCAAGCTCCTCCTCTTTATAAAGAAAATGTCAAATACATTCTGTTTAAAATGTGTGCTAATCACCATCACATTCCCTCCTGCCCTGTGCCATCCCACTCCAGCTGCCGACTTCATGGCTGTAAACCACCTCATAGTCATCCTAAATTTACAAGCTTAATCCCCAGACTCCTCCACATGAAAATGATTAATCATCCAATGTCTCTATCGCTAGAACAACTGTTTCATAGTCAGCAAAGTGTGATTCTGTGCCAACATCAATGTTATTTTTATGTTGAAATTATTTTGAATTTGGTTGGAGATAGGGTATGGGAACCATGGCTTGGGAGGGGGGCGAGAGAAATTGGAACAATGGAACCAAATTGTTTTGGTTTGGAAGAGCGGAGGGAACCATGCAGAAGGGGAAGTGACGGGGTGGGGTGGGGACTGGAGGGGGGGGCGGGAAGAGCGCGGTCGCCCGTTATAAATCCGCTGTAAAAGGCAATGTTGCATCTGCTGCAATGTTACTTTCCTTGTTCAGTGGAGGTTTACTGCCCAGGTGGGAAATGGTTGGAGTTATGCATGTGCCTGTTCTCACGTCCTTTGTTAGATTAATCTTCAATTCCCAGGCTGAAAGTTAAAACAAAATATCGGAAACAAAGAATCTAAGAGCTGAATCATAGTGCTCGTGAATCCTGTGCACTGCTGGTTTAGTTTCTGCTTTGATCTACTGGTTAGATTAGTCGATCTGGTCATCTGTTTTGAATCCCTAACTATTTTTACTCACTGTTTTTGTACCTATGGAATGGAATATAATTGAGCACTGTGACCTATAAGTCTGCACAGCCAGAAAAGAGTCCCAAGCCCCATGGTCCTGAGGTACAGGTGTTGGGGAAGAAACTGCTGAGTCAAATTCAGCTTCACTGACAGTGAAAAATGGACAAGAGTGGAGCTACCAAAGTTACACACAGGGGCCCCACAGGCAGGGGCGGAAAACCCGGGGGGGCCAGAGGGGACACGTCCCCTCCATGTTTTGAGAGGTGGGGGACATCCCCCCCAAGTTTTTGTAATCCGGATTTTAAAATCCGGTGATCGAGTGCGCCGATTAGAGGAGAGAGACGTCGGTCAGCAGGCAATGGGGGCGGGACATGATTCAGCGCGGTGATTGGAGGAGGGAGACGTGGCACAGACCTGCGCCTCATCCGCGGGCAGGTTCGATCCCGGCCGGGTCTCCGGCGCTGTTGACCTGTCCCCTCCCGAGTACCCCCCGAGTGGCCAGAGACGTCGGCAGCAAAGATCCTCCACTATAGGATCTTTGGTCGGCAGTCAGACAGGCCAGCGCAGAGAAACAGCGCTAAACCCAGCTAACTCTGCCTGTCCCGCCAGGTGAGTTTACAAACCCTTCCTGGACTTGCGGGAAATATGGCCAGCGCGGAGAAGCAGCGCTGGTATCCCGTCAGTCCAGACAGGGCTGTAGTTAACCCGGTGAGACAGGCAGTTGAGCTGTATTTAGCGCTGGATTGAGCCTCCGAATCCTCGCGCGCGCGTGTGTGTGAGTGTGCGCATGCGCGCGTGGCCGCCAAAAAAATTGCGTCCCCCATCCCCTCCATGTTTTGATAGCGAGTTCCGCTCTTGCCCACAGGGGATGGTCCACTCTCCCTTCCTGTTCACCATCAACACATCACACTTCAGATATAACTCGGACTCCTGCCACTAGACGTTTTCAGACGACCCTGCAAATGTGGGCTGCATTAGTGAGGGGAGAGACGCTGAATACAGAAGTGTAGTCAATGATTTTGTTGAGTGGTGTGGGCTGAATCACCTGCAGCTCAACCCCAACAAGACTAAGGAGTTAATGGTGGGCTTTAGGAGGAGAGGAACACCCCTGTCACCTGTCTCCACCATGGTGTGCAGTTTACCAGGGCTTACAAATACCTTGGGGTGTACTTGGACAGTAAACTGGACTGGTCCAGGAATGCTGAGGCCCTGTACAAGAAGGGACAGAGCCGGCTGTACTTTGTGAGAAGGCTCCGCTCCTTCAACGTCTGTAGTAAGATGCTGCAGGCGTTCTACCAATCGGTGGTAGCCAGTGCCATCTTCTTCGCTGCCGTGTGCTGGGACAGCAGGGCGAAGGCCGCGGACGCCAATAGGATATAGGATTAACAAATTCATCAGGAAGGCTGGCTCTATCCTGGGGGCAGAGTTGGATTCATGGGAGGTGGTCTTGGAGGGGAGGATGCTCAAACTGCGGGAGCATCCTGGACAATACAGCTCATCCCTTCCATGGTCAACTGAGGAGTTGTCAACAGTGGTCAACTGAGGAGTACCTTCATCAACAGACTGGTTCCACCAAGATGCAGGACAGAACACCACAGGAGATCCTTCTTCCCTGTGGCTATCAAACCATACAACTCCTCCCCTTTCTGTCATGGGGTAGACTGATCCCCCCCCACACACAATCTTTGCACATCTCCAATCCTTTCCACTCGTCACTTTAATTTCATGTTTCATGTATTTTGTGTTTTTATGACTGTTGGCAGATCAATTTCCCTCCTGGGTTGAATAAAGTTCTATCGTATCGTATTGTTGCGGAATTGGGGATGGGTACAAATCAGCTTCCAATTTTCCATTACCTCCTAGAAAGCTCCCCCCTCCCATCCCCCGCAGCCCCTTGTCCTTTTCCTGTCACTGTCTGAGTTACGTACGTTGGATGTAAATATGGACGAAGTATGGTGGAAACTAAAGCAGCAGTGCACAGGACTCACGGGCACCACGGCTCAGCTCTTAGATTCTTTGTTTCCGATATTTTGTTTTGACTCTCAGCCTTTGAATTGAAAATGAATCTAACAAAGGACGTGAGAACAGGCACATGCATAACTCCAACCATTTCCCTCCTGAGCACTAAACCTCCACTGAACAATGAAAGGAACATTGCAGCAGATGCAACATTGCCTTTTACAGCGGATTTATGATGGGCCACAGGAAACTGTAGAATCAGGTATGATTACAATGTTAAAAAATGTCCATTAGATAGGAAAGGTGCAGAGAGATCTGGGCTAAATATAGGGAAATGGCAGTAGCTCAGGTAGGAAACTTGGTTGGCATTGACGAATTGGGCAGAAGGGCCTGTTTGCATGCAGTATGACTCTTTAAATAATATCAGAAAGCGTTTATTTAAAACTCAGTTGCTCAATATAAATTACTTTAAAACTGAATATTAATTGAAATGTTGAAAATCATTCATCATTTTCCAGCCAGGTCAGTGACTCTTTTCAAATGATTGGGGCCTTGCTAGTTACGCCAGATGTAAGAAAGAGCCTAGATACGAGGTCCGAGGTTCATCACAGACTCAGTGCTGTAGCAGAGAGGGAGGTCAGATAGGCTGGCATCTGTCTCTTGCGCCACAATGCCCAGGTAAGGGAGTCAGGGGCATATTGACCTGAGGTAGGAGGTGGTTCTCCATGGATCTGCTAACCCAAGAGAAGCCCAGTTCAGGGCTTTCTGTAGCTGGAGCAACTGGTTTCAATACTCTATCCCGTGCTAGACTGTGTCTTTATATTCACAGAGGGCATCCTAATAGTCTCATCGATCAAGGCAAGAACAGAGCTGCTCCATCAGCACAAAATATTACATGTAATGCTGCTTCGCCACAATACATTTGCTGCAAAACAAAGTAGGTAATGAAACCTTTAATATCTGAAAGTTTGTGTCTCTGAAAATGTATTTATATAATTGTAAAGGTGCCGGGAGTAATTAGAGTGATAGAAACATAGAAACATAGAAATTAGGTGCAGGAGTAGGCCATTCGGCCCTTCGAGCCTGCACCGCCATTCAATATGATCATGGCTGATCATCCAACTCAGTATCCCGTACCTGCCTTCTCTCCATACCCTCTGATCCCTTTAGCCACAAGGGCCACATCTAACTCCCTCTTAAATATAGCCAATGAACTGGCCTCGACTACCCTCTGTGGCAGAGAGTTCCAGAGATTCACCACACTCTGTGTGAAAAAAGTTCTTCTCATCTCGGTTTTAAAGGATTTCCCCCTTATCCTTAAGCTGTGACCCCTTGTCCTGGACTTCCCCAACATCGGGAGCAATCTTCCTTGGTTTATCCCAATCACAGATGTGTTGGTTCATGGAGATTGCACGGAATGAGGGAATGCCAATTCACGGATGGGGAGGAGAGAACGGCCTGAGGCTCGGTCCCCATCCAAAGGGAGGAAACAAGGAGCAGAGAGTGCCCAGCGAGACTTTTCACCCCAGAGCCAAGCCTTCCAGTCAGTAGGTTGACTTGTGTCCCTCTGCTCTTTCTCAGACAAGGGACAGTCACCCGGCACCCAAGGTTACTCAGAGGTGCACCGATGCAGGAGCTTGGCTGCCCTGCCAAGCGATAGAGTATTTTCAGCATTTTTACTCATTGCTGTCGAACATCTGCGAGATGTATCTGTCTGGGCCTGGCTGATACTTTGGCCTACAAGTCCCACAGGCTTCTACAATGAAGAAGAGTGGGGATTCTAGATTTCCGGACAACATCTCTTTAGCCGAATGTAGCAAGATTCCCATGAGGCGTTTAAATGGAAAGATTACGATGTTAAATTTAGACTCACCGCGATCGCTTGAAGCCTCTCCTGCTGAAACAATGTCTCGGACATCCTAAGGAAGAAAAAAATACTCAGTAAGAGAAAACAAAAACAATAAGAGCTCTTCTGCTGAAAGAAATGTTAATACACTCTATCCGAAATCAATGAACAGGGAAAGCTTCAAGAACCTGTTCTGGTCTAGCCTCATAATGTCTGCTTGTGGAAGGTTCAGCTGCAAAGTGCAGTCTAACCCGGTACCGATGTTTGGAGATGCTGTTCAGTAATGTTTCACAGTACCATAATTCCCTGAGCAGAACAAGAGTCTCAAATATAAGCAGCACATTTGGAACAAGGATGAATGGCTCCGTCAATCAAGTACCAGAAATTTACACTGCATTAGGCTTAGGATAGCAAATGTCAGATTCATGCAGATCTCTATTTCAGCGCACCAAGCCTCACTGAAAGGGTTTTTAACTTGTACTGCCTTCATGAGTCATATAATTCATCTTTCACAAGCTTATAGCTCATTCCCCTTGAGGATCCCTGTAATTCCTCTTCCAATATTCCTTGAGGCGATCGCTTTTCAGATCTTGCCCAGCAAGGCTCACTTCGCTCCTGGTTCTATTGGCAACAGATTTGTGTCCTTTGGTTACTGATCCTTCTGCCATAATGTGTCTTTTTTTTGTAGCCGCTACAAGTACACAGTGGAGAGCATACTAATCGGTTGCATCACGGCCTGGTTCAGAAATTTGCACGCTCGTGAATGAAAGTGGCTGCGGAAAGTGGTGGTCATTACCCGGTCCATCATGGGTATTGACCTCCTCACGAGTGAAGGGATCTATCGGAAGTGCTGCCTCAATAAGGTGGCTAATATATCAAAGACCCACACCACCCTGGCCACACGCTCATCTCTCTGCTACTATCAGAAGGACCGTACGGAAACCTGAGAGCCGTTATCTCCAGGTTCAAGAACAGTTTCTTCTCATCAACAATCGGCGAGGTGGTGCAGCGGTAGAGTTGCTGCCTAACAGCGCCAGAAACCCGGGTTCTATCCTGACTAAGGGTACTGTCTGTACGGAGTTTGTATGTTCTCCCCGTTACCTGCGTGGGTTTTCCAGGGAGCTCCGGTTTCCTCCCACACTCCAAAGAAGGACAGGTTTGTAGCTTAATTGGCTCGGTAAAATTGTAAATTGCCCCTAGTGTGTGTAGGGTAGTGTTAATGTACGGGGATCACTCATCGGTGGGCCAAAGAGCCTGTTTCTGTGCTGCATCTCTAAACTAAACTAAACTAAACTAATCAGGTTCTTCAACCATCCTGCATAACCCTAACTACAATCCTACCTCAACCGCGTCAACCCTACTGAACCACTGCAGACTTTACACTGCTGTGGTCGCTCCACGTACTTTGCCGTTTTACACTATCTTGGTCTAGTTTAATTAGAATAACTAATCATTTATATTTTATTTGTAGTTACTGTGGGGTCTAATGGGCCTGTAAAGTCTCAGCAAGTGTTATTGTTATTGTTATGGTTCATATCTGGAGAATATGACAAATGAACACCCTTGACTTGAATCTTGAGTATCAAAACTCTTCATGAGTGTGAGCAATAGTATCAATATCATTTTAAGTGGAGCTATATTGGGGGATTTTAATTTGAGGCAATAATCTGCTGCAGACTCCTGTGTCTTGATTTTAATTTGATAATTGCAATCAGAAATTTCTGATGCATTGATAGATTCCCTTACAGTCACTGTGGGAGCATTCTGACACTTTGAGTGACACAGGGAGGAGCAAAAAGGGTTTGAGCATCCCCACCAACTCTGAACTTTGACCCGAGGAAGGGTCTTTCTGTGAAAGGTCATTGATCTGAATCGTTATCAGTTTCTCCCTCTACAGATGCTGCCCAACCTGCTGAGTGTTTCCAGCATTGTGTTTTATCTTATTTCTGATATTCTTAAGTGCACGGTCATTTTCAGCGTAAATTTAATTTTACAAGCCATGCTTCCTGAACAACTGAGGTAATCAAAAGTTCCAAATGAGGACACCTTGGGCTGCAATATGACGCAACACAAAAGATGAATATGTAAGGCCATGAAAGATATGACTCCAACCATTGGTGTGTTTTCTGTTTGGCGCCCATTGACTGTAACATTATCAGGGCTCCTTTTGTCCAAGTCAACCGTTATGTTGATGTCCAGGGCAACGAGTCTCAGTCACTGGTAACTCACAAATTTGTAACTTTGTAAGCACCTTTTATGGGCGACTATTTGCATACCTTGGCAAAGTATGTAAGCAAAGAATTTCACTGTGACTTGTTACATGTAACAATAAAGTATTCTATTCTATTCTATTCACCTCTGGAATTCAGTTCTCTGGTTCATGTTTACACCAGCGCTGTGATGATAGCAGGAGAAATGTCCTGAAGAAACTCTGACTGGACATTGGTTAGCAGGTTATGAGCAAGTAATGCTTGGTTGGTAGTGGTATTCCTATAGTTATATTATTGTCACCTGTACCGAGATACAGTGAAAAACTCAGTTTTGTCTGCTATTCTATCAGATCAAACCACACATCGGTGTACACCAGGTGGTGCAAAGGAAAAAATAAACAGGGTGCAGAATATCGTGTTACAGCTGTAGAGGAAGTGCAGATTTAAAAAAAGTGAGTTCCTCAAAGAGGTAGATTGGGAGATCAGGAAAACATCCTTAGCACATGAGAGGTCCGCTCAAAAGCCCGATTCATGTACCACCTGAATCTGGTGGTGAGGCCTTTCAAGTTTCTGTACCTTCTTTCCAATGGGAGAAGGGGGAGGAGGGAATGATCCGGCTGTGAGTGGTCCTGGATCACCACGATCCATGATCACCTTGAATGGCGGTGCTTCCTCGAAGGGCCGAATGGCCTACTCCTGCACCTATTGTCTCTGTATCTATGTATCTATGTATTATATTGGCTGGTTCTCTGAGGCAGTGTGAAGTGTCGGAGTTGATGAGGTGGAGGCAAGTCTGTGCGATACACTGGGCTGCATCCACGACTCTCTGCAGTTTCCTGTGGTCTTGGTTCGACCTGTTGCTGTACCAAGCTGCAATGCACCCTGGTAGTGTCGGAAAGAACTGCAGATGCAGGTCCAAATCAAAGATAGAGACAAAATGCTGGAGTAACTCAGCAGGACAGGCAACATCTCTGGAGAGAAGGAATGGGTGACATTTCGAGACCCTTATCGTCACCCATTCCTTCTCTCCAGAGATGCTGCCTGTCACGCTGAGTTACTCCAGCATTTTGTGTCATGCATCCCGATAGCATGCATTCTTTGTGCATCTGTAGACATTGGTAAGATTCACTGGGGACATGCCAAATCTCTTTTGTCTTCTGAGGATAACACCGTCAACAACACCTTCCAGCACTCTTTGAGAGTAGATCCTTGGAGCATTATCTTCTGCATAGCCCTTTATGGCCTTCTAATGCTGCCTCAGCATTTAACAATCCACTGCATGCTTCTAATAATCATTCAATAATCTTTTACAACTTTTCCCTATTGATTTCCAGGATGTGGATGTTGCTGACAAGTCAAACATTTATTACCCATCCATAACTGCCCTTCAGAAGTTGGTGAACGTTGTCCTTGAACTAGTGCAGACTGTCTGGTGAAGGTGATCCTGCAGTGCCATTGGCAAAGAAGATCCAGGATGAAGCCACAGCGATATATTTCCAAGCATGTCATCTATTTTGCAATGAATTTGCTTCCCCCCTGTGTTTGCCATCCTTGCCCTACTAAGTAGTTTCAGAGGTGCTTTCGGGAAAGGCATTGGCCAGAGCATTTTGCACATGGTGAACACTGCAGTCATGTCACCCTGAAAGTGGAGGGAGTGAATATTCTGGGGGATGGTCGCAGCAGGATGGGGGGAATAGGGTGACAATCAAGGAGGCTGCTTGACTGCTTTGTTCTCAATGGTGTTGAGCTGTTAGTTTAATTTAGAGATACAGCACGGAAACAGGCTCTTCGGCCCACCCACTCCGCGCCAACCAGCGATCCCCGCACTATCCTACACACATTAGCGACAATTTACAATTATACCAAGGCAATTAACCTACAATTCTGTACGACCTTGGAGTGGTGGGAGGAAACCGGAGCTCCCGGAGAAATCCCACGCAGGTCACGGGGAGAACGTACAAACTCGCTATATATAGCACCCATAGTCAGGATCAAACCTGGGTCTCCGGCACTGTAAGGCAGCAACTCTACCACTGCGCCACCGTGCCATCCAGCTCTTTGAGTAATGATGGAGCTGCATGTCTGCCTTTTACATAATGAGAAGTGTCTGGGCAGTCAAGAACTTCAGGAGCAGGAGAAGGTGCCACTCGGTCCCTCAAGCCAGTCCTGCCATTAAATATCATCATGCATGTTCTATGTTGGCCTTGACTTCCCTTCGGTTCCTCATAACACCCAGTTCCACGATCTTCCAAAAATGCGAACAATTCCACTATAGATCCCTCCTGATGACCCAGCCTCTGGGCAGAGAATTTCACAGAAACACCACTGTCTGCATGAAGAGATTCCTGCATGCCTCCTTTTTAAATGACTGCCCCATAATCTTGTAACTCTATCCCCTCACTTGAGGTACTCCTTTGTGTTGAGGTATCTCAACAAGATGTTACGTACAGTACTTCACAACAGCACAAGAATAGAAGAACATAAGCAAATAGAAGCAGGATTAGGCCACTTGGCCCCTCAAGCCCTGTCCCGCAACTCAATATGATCATGGCTGATCTACACTGGCCTCAACTCATTCTTTTAAATTCCAAGAATATAGATCTAAATTGTTTAGCCACTTGAGATGGGTGACTAGAATTGGCCTGGTCTGCCTTCAATGCTAGTAGATGCTTGTTAAAATAAAGGGACCACAACTGTGCACAGTACTCCAGGTGTGAGTGAGTCACGTAGTGGAATATACAGCCTCTGCTCTGCTCTTTTAATGACATGTTGTTGACTACATGTTTCTGATCAATGACGCCAGTTAAACTGAATGTTGTGTAGGCTGTGTCGTGTAGGAGATAGCCATTGCCTGGATTTGCCTGGGGATTAGAGGGGAACTGTTTCAGTGTGTGCGGCCATGGAGTGAAGATAAGGCTGGCAGTTTGGCGGCTTTTTCACCAGGTTGTCTTGGCCCGTGAAGGCATCTTACATTTGTTGTCATTCTTTCAGAACAGGGAGTTGAGCAGTGGGATCTCCATAATTTACAGTGCGATACGAATGTCACATGATGATCTATCAGTCTGTAGCTGAATGTTGACATTGCCTTGCTGAATGTTGGGATGGACTGCTTCTTTATCTATGGAATTGTCCTGTACAACCGCTAGCCAATTAGCTGATGGTTTACAGGGCTGTGTGATTGAGAGTTGGTGACCCCGGGTTAGATAGCAATTTAAAGGTTTAATGATTTAAAGATTAGGATAGAGAGTTAGTGATATAGGTAATGGTTTACTGGGTTACGTGATTTGAGCCCTTGTGACCTGGTTATCATCTTATTTAAGTGACCACATTTATATTATGGCGAGGATCTGACTGAATGAACTGTGGCCTGCTACAGGGGTCACTTTGCTGTGAGACATTTGATAATTACAAGAGGCACATACATTTACAGAAGCCCTGTTGGAGATGGCAGTGTACATCAGTCCTGATGTCATCTTGTGTTTCAGACATTCCATTAATGCACTGGTTCACCATTAGCCATTGTAAAATCCAAGTGTTATGCATTATGCATATTTGTCGAGGCTATCAGATATCAGCTCTAAGAGCATCAGAACAGATTCTGCACTCTAGTGATTTTGTCCCTGGAGAAATCCCAGTTTCTATCTTTGGAAGCAGCTTGCTTCAGCGTAATCTCCTGGCAAATTGGATGTCTCTCCTCATGACTTCCCTTTCAGGCTGCTTGGTCAAGCCTGGGATCCAGCAGGGAGCAACTCACAGCTGAAACCCAAACTGGAATTCTGCACCCTCTGCTTTCATGGCGAGGAAGCAGTGCGCTTCATTCAGAATTGTTGAGGAAGCATCAAAGAGTTCCTGGTGACCAGTAAGACACCAAGTAATCCCTGCAAAACTGCACTACCCCACACAAAGCCAACCCATGACCTTTAGTTTGGAGTTATGTGAATGAACCTCCAAGTCAGGATGTCAACACCACGCACAATGGATGACAGGAAGTGTCTGCTCATGACCACCATTGTACTTTAATATTCGTTTGTACTGCTCGGAATTTTCACTACTATCTTGCCCAATTTTGCTGTTTCGCACTCATTGTGGCATTGATTGATGTATTTATAATTACTGTATCATAAGTGATAGGAGCAGAATCAGGCCATTTGGCCCATCCTCTCTACTCCGCCATTCAATCATGGCTGATCTATCTCTCCCTCCTAACCCCATTCTCCTGCCTTTTCCCCATAACCTCTGACACCTGTACTGATCGAGAATGTTGACTGCTTACTCCGTGAGCTTCATGCAAACAAGGAATTTCTTTGAACCCTGGTGGAAATGGCAATAAATGAATCTGAATTTGTATCTGGGTGGGGAAGAGGTACTGCCACGCCCGACATTGCTGTAATGGGGACTGTCCCTACATGGTCAATTGAGGAGTGAATTGGAAAAGGGAGACGCACTTTCATAAATCGACTACATAATAGATTCTTTCCTGAAGATGGTAAAATACCAAAGTGAAGCAGCCCCTGCCTTTCATGCAGCGCAGGTCAAGGCTTCTCCTAGTGATGGGAAGGGCACTTTGGTAGGTTGTTTCTATAGCTCCAAACAAAGCACATTGTGTCTTTCTTTGTCGCTGAGTTATTCCAGCACTTTGTGTCTTTTTACGTGGTCTGAAGAAGGAAATTGACCCCAAACATCATCTATCCATGTTCTCCAGAGATGCTGCCTGACCTGCTAAATTACTCCAGCACTTTGTGTCTTCTTTTATGTCTGTGTTGGATTGCAGTGAATCTCAGTCTGGTTCAAGGGGATGGCAGTTCAATGGGCTGCTTTTGTGCTAAATCGAGTGACGTTGAAGCAGCCTTCACAGAGAAAGAGAGAGAGAATTTTGAGGGCTTAGGGCTTGCAGGAGCTATTGTGGATATGCAAGGCTTAGAGTCTTTACTGCACAAGTATAGTCTGTGACATGTTCTTGCTAATTTAGTAATTAAGTTTCTGGTCAAAATATTGTTTCTTGGTTAGTGCGGTGGAGGAATTGATGGTGTTAATTAAATGTCAGGAGGAAATGTTGATGCTTCCATTACATGAGAGGAATCCGTCAAGTCATTGATTTATGTGGACATGATTCTTCACTTCCAATGCACTCCTCAATTGGCCATGTTGGGGCTATCCCCATTATAGAAATAGGAATACGCACATGTGTGCTCACATACACACTGGTTGTGCAATACATGAAGATTGGTAATGCTCCCACCATCTGCGTGTGCTTGTATGTACAACTCATGTGCACAGAATCATGGCATCAACAGTTCCTTTATATGTGAATTATAGTGAAGCACTGACCAACTATTGTGATGTGCTTAACACTGCAACTCAATGTTACGCCATTTCACAAGGTTGTGCAGTGATTAGTGTAAATGGGTGGTTTCGGTTGATGTTCAATGTAGACTAATTGGGATAAAGGGTCTTTTCCCATGCTGTATCACATTATATATTGTCCTAGAATTATATAATGTAGAAACAAACTCTTCAGCCATTGCATCTATGCCAACCATCATCTCTATCTATACTGATCTCACTTCCCTGCATTCATTCTATATCCCCCATATGCTCTGCTCATTTAAATACCTGCTCCGATGGCTCTTAAATCTTGTTACTGTCCCTGCCTCCACCACCTCCTCTGGCAGCTCGTTCCAGATATTGTGTGAAAAATGTACTCCAATGATTAAACTTCCACCCTCTCCCTTAAACCAGTGTGCTCCAGTTAAAGACACACGGTGTTCATGGGGACCAGATTCTGGCTCTCCACCATATCGATGCCGCTCATAATTTTATATACCTCTACATTGGCAAAAACATTCTAAAAGGTATTGTGACCTTGCATGTGCTGATGGCACACAATAGGATGAGTTAATTTTGTGTATTGACTGTCATGGGAGAGACTTGGTCCATGGCATACCACACCATATTCCTGAAGAAGGGTCTCGACCTGAAACTTCACCCATTCCTTCTCTCCAGAGATGCTGCCTGTCCCGCAGAATTACTCCAGTATTTTGTGTCTATCTACACAATATTCCTAGTTCTTCAGTGTAAATACCATCAACAATTTGTCCTGGTCCAACCACATTTACACCATGGCCAAGAAAGCACAGCAATGCCTTTATTTCCTCAGATGACGAAGAAAATTTGACATGTCTTCAATGACTCTTAACAATTCCGATAGAGGCACTGTAGAAAACATTCAATCTGACTGCACTACAACTTGGTTTGGCAACACCTCTGCGCATTGCCTCAAGAAACTGCAGAGAGTTGTGAACGCAGCTCCCAGTCCACTGAGTGTGGAGATTGGTATTTATGGAAGTGTGGTGATTCTGAAGGCTTAAAGGCAAGCATGGGAGTTACCTTAGTGACCTATCTGTCCAGTGCTGCACTGAGGGGATCCATCTGACCTGGGGATATCCACCTAGGCTGCTCCAGGGCAAGGTCATCTGAATCCCTTGTCCTATTATCTGGGAGGCATCTGACCAGGAATTTGCATCAAGTGTGTAAACACAAGGGGTAAATCCTCGCTTATCTTGGAAATAGTGGATGGAAACTGAGAAAGGTAAATGCAGATATGGACTTTTGAGGCCATGTACAAGACCAGTACCTCTTGTTTCCAGACTGTGTGCATCAGTACAGATTTGCATTCAAGGTCTTGGTGAGAAACAAGACCATGTGCATTGAAGTAGACACAAGGTGCTGGAATAAATCAGTGGGTCAGGTCGCATCTCTGGAGAACATGGATCGGTGACGTTTCAGGTCAGGACCCTTCTTCATTCTCTTCCCAGCACATTGTGTCTTTTTTTGTAAACCAGCATCTGCAGTTCCTTGTTGCTGCATTGAAGTAGATTTTGATTAGAGCATTCAATCAGCAACCCTGGGAAAAATTGAGGTTTTGCACGAATTGTCACCCTGAGAATGGACAAAAGGGGCTTGTTTGGTTGTCTGAGGACCATTTACTAATCGCAGTTCCCGAGTCAACGCAGAGAAAAGGGTTCAATTCAAACACCCTTTCTAAATCTCTGAACAATCACAGACGGCAGTCGACAAGGGGTAAAAAAAACACACGCTCAGTATCAGTTTCCTTAACACTGATCCTGCTCCAAAGCTTGGGGCGTGCACTGAGGATGAAGCCAAAGCTGGTGACCATGGAAACCTTCTCCAGTCGCCAATGCCAGCACCTTGGTCTTCTATGTGTCTGCTGGGGCTTTCAGCACAGCTCTGAGTCTCCGCCGAGCCTTCCCCTTCCTGCTGAATGGTTTTGTCTGTTATGTTTTATTATAATTCCAATAATCAGCCGGGCTGACTTTTCCGCTGTGTGATCTCTATGGACTGTCCGGGATTGGTGGGAGATGGGGGAGGGGTAGTGGTGGCCTCAGGAAATGAAGCCATTCTTTGTTTGAAGTGTGCGCTGGGCACACGCACCAGGGCCGGAAAAGCTGTTGCCTGCTCTATTTATTTTCCTTTTATTTGTCCATCCATTGAGCATTTAACAGCATGATTCCCTCAGTTTATCCCAGATTCGTTTTGTTGTCCTCCTTATTTCTGGGGCCCCTGCCTTTTATGGTCTCCTCCTTTCCACAACCTGTTCGGCAGTTTGGAGTGAGTTCCACAAAGGTCCTACAACTCTTCCTCCGAAAATAGCAGCCAGCTCCTATTTACATCGCCTAGCCTGATTTACTTATTAAAAGTGGCTTCTCGTCTTTTAAAGGTCAATGCTCCGGACACCAACGGCAAAAATCCAGCCCACTACATCAGATATACATTCCTTCTTTTACAAAATGTCCCATTCTAATGCAAGTTTTTACATCAGTCTGAAGAAGGGTCTCGACCTGAAACGTCACCCATTCCTTCTCTCTAAAGATGCTGCCTGTCCCGCTGAGTTATTCCAGCATTTTGTGTCTATCTTCGATTTAAACTAGCATCGGCAGTTCCTTCCTACACTCTTACACTGCTTGACAGCGGAGCTGATATTTCCCATTGCTGGATGTCTAGAGCCAGAGGTCGCCATTTTGAATTGAGGGACAGAAGTGCGGACAAATGTCCACCATGTGGGAGGTCTCTCCGCAATAGGGCTGTGATTGCTCAGACACTGAGAATATTCAACATGGGGAAGATGGATATTCTAGATATTAAGGGAATCAAAGGATTTGGGGTTTATGCAGGAAAATGCTGAGGTAAAAGATCAACATCAAGAGGCCAAATGGCCTACTTGTTCGTCTAACCCTTCTGTTCTTTCTCTCTCTTTATTTTCTCAGTGGGTATCCTGCAACAAGTCATTCCAAATTGGCAAATTGTTCAACATTTTCTTCAGTAACTGATCTGTGTGATAACTACCTTAACTTACAGTAGCTACAGCCACTTTATCCTTCTTGTATAGAGTCATACAAAAGAGGTTCTTGGAGAAAAAAAATCTTCCTCAGATCCTCTGTGAGTCTCTTCCTTGCTACAGAAGCCTATGCCCCTGGTCTTAGACACTTATTCCACAGGGAAAGTTTTCTTATGGTCTAAGCTATCTGTTCCCTTAACCTCCTCTATTCCAAGGCAAACCAATCCAGCCGATCCAGTCTCTCCTCATAACAAAAGCACTCCATCCCAGCCCACGCCCCTGTGAATCTCCTTTGGATTCTCTCCAGTGAAATCATGTCCTACAGTTTTGTAACTAGGACTGCAAACTATATTCCAGCTGTGGCATAACTAATATTTCAGAAAGTTGTGTGAAGCCCTCCCTCTCTTATATCTATCCCCAGCTATTGAAGGCAAGCCTGTATGATTATTCACAATTCTCTACCAATAATGCCACCTTCAGGGATCTTTGCTCTTGGACACCAAGGTCCTGCATTTGGAGTACTGTGTGTCTGTACAGTTCTATGTTTCTAGCTATTCTCTAGGGCCCTCCCATTCATGTCCTTCCATTACTAAAACCACCTGATACAGACTTCTACAGGTAAACCATTAAAAACAGCTTATCTCTCAGTCACAGTGTCTCAAATATCTACTTGTCTCTTCATCTCAGCTCAGCTCAGCTGCTCAGCTCAAATTTGAACAGTTTCCCCACCCTTTCCGCAGAGCCTTTATACTTTAAACTTTACTTTAGACTCTAGAGATACAGCGTGGAAACAGGCCCTTCAGCCCACTGAGTGCGACCTGCAATCACCCTGTACCCTAACCTACACACACTAGCGACAACTTTTACAACTTATCAAAGCCAATTAACCTACAAGCTGTTCGTCTTTGGAGTGTGAGAGGAAACTGGAGTGCCTGGAGAAAACCCACACAGTCACAGGGGGAACGTACAAATTACATACAGTCAGGATTAAACCCAGGTCCCGGGCGCTGTAAGGCAGCAACTCTACCGTTGTGCCACTGTGCCACCCCTTGTAAGCCTGCAAACCCTTTCCCTTCAGATAATCACCCAGCTCCTTTTGAATCTGTCTCCACTGCTGTCCCTGGAAGTACATTCCAGGCCCTATCCACTGGTTGTGATCAAAAGGCTGAAGAAATCTGTTAAGGAAATCACCAGTCTGGTTGACGACCAACTCAGTATAATAGCTGTCTGCGTGTACACAAAGTTGACCCACTTTAGGCTGATTGGTGAGCTAATCCACAAACTTTGTCCCTGGCAAAGTCTTACTGACGAGTTCCTGGCTCTCTGCATAGGCCAGATGTCGGGAAGTTCATCGGCATTGTAAATCCTGCGTGATGTTGCTGCCTAGCAACGGGACAGCTACAGTGGAGATGGTAACTTCTTCTATTGACTGGTGTAAACCCCACTCCACCCACTCTGCATTCCATTTAAATCCTCACCCCTATCCTTCAATGCTCTCAGACCTCACTCTATTCAACTCCACAGTGTCATTACATTGACACTCACCTTTAAGGCTGGAAACTGGAATGGGCATTTGATCACAGGATTAATCCTTCCTTGGAATGGGTATGCATGACCAAATCTGGGTTTGTGCCTCATTTAAATTAAATGAACACATTGAACTTTGAATTTTGTTTGCTGTCAACGACCATGGTAAGTCATCGTGGGGAAGGGCTATGGCAAGAAGTTGGATGGTAATTGGGTAAAAGAGGTGTCACTGGTCTTTCAGGCTGCACGTGACATAAAGGCCTTGTCCGGTTTTCCAGCAGACATAAAAGATCATACAGCACTACTTTCAGTAAGGAGTTTCCACTGCTATTCTGATCAATACCCCTCTCAGTCAAGAATCATCACAATAGCTAATGTGATCATTCCCATACACTGTTGTGGGATCTTGCTTTGTAAACTTGCTCTCACTTCTTAGATCAAAGCAGCAACTTCGAAAATATTTCCCAGCTGAAAACAGTTTTGAGGCATTCTGAAAATCAAAGAATGGCAGTCGCTGGAAATCTGAAATAAAACCAGAATATGCAGGAGGCGCTCAGCAGTCAGACAGAGAAACGGTTATTGGTTCAGGTCTGGGATCTTTCATCAATTACTTGGTAGGTTTATTTGTTTCCCTTGCCACAAACGCTGCCTGACCTGTTGAGTATCTCAAGAAATTACTGCTTTGATGTTAGAACTTTCCGAGGCTAAAAAAGTCCTAAATAACTTCATAATTTATTCTCTGAGCATGCTTGATATATTCAATGGAGATAACATCCTTTTAAGTTGCATACCAAGTGCTGGAGAAGCTTAATGGGTCAGGCAGCATCATTGCAGGGAATAGACAGACCAAGTTTCAGGTTAGGACCTTTCTGAAATCTGAAGGGTCTCTCTATTCACTCCACAGATGCTGCCTGACCCATTGAGTTCCTCCAGCACTCTGTAATTTGCACAAGGTTCCAGCATTTGTGGGTCCTTGCGTCTGCTTTTAAGTTTAAGTTGTCTTGGACAAAGTAAAGGAAAAAACTAATAACTGCAACACCAAGAGGAAGGAACATTGTGCCTCCCCGCTGGACACACCCTTCCAATTTCTAAACAATGATAATATTAAAATCTTGCTGCAGTCTTTAGTGCTCCCAGATGGGAACTCTAGAGAGAAACATTTAAAAGAGGGATACGGAAATGGTTGAGAAATTTAGCAAATACATAGTGTTTCTTCTTCATGCAAGATAGTGCAAAGCCAGAGCAGGAACACCAGAGAACTCAACATGAGTGTGGATGAAAACCTGATAGGAATTTAGCATCAGTGAAGAATAGTATAAGACAATTTGGTGGGTGTGCTTGATCATCCCAGTGTGTTGAATGAGATGCTTTAGAACTGGTGGATGCTCTGGACATCACTGTTCAAAATTGTTACAGATTCTGGTGTGGATCTCTTAGATTGTAGGGGAGCTAAGGCGACTTCACTACTTTAGAAAGGAGGAAGTAAGAAAGCACGAACAATTGGGGACACAACAGACTGCAGATGCTGCAATCTTGAGCAATTGTTTCTTTTGTATCTACAATAATTTTCCACCTTGCCCGAGATCTCAAGGGCTCTAGTCTTCTGCCCAGTTTCCCATATGGTCAAAGGCCATACGGAAGTCCATCGAGATGACATCAACTGCACCTCATCGACACACTAGGTCACCCACAGAAAAATTTCAATCAAATTAATCAGACACGATCTCCCCTTAACAAATGCAGATTAATCCCGTCCTTCTGATTTTTTTCAATAATGTTCCCATTACTGGACGAAGAGTCTCAAGCCAGGGGTCAGAGTCTCAGAATAAGAGTATCGGACATTTAATCCTGAAATCTTCTTCTTATTATCGAGTCCACACACAAGATTAGAAGTTGTTCAGCCAGAGCTGAGCACACTTCTCGGCATCTGCATACAATGGTGTCTGTCTTGTGCTTCTTGTGTTTCTTGTGCGTGGTGGTGGAAAGATTGGTGAAAACAGGGGCGCGACGTGAGTGCTCTTTCCTTGACCCCAATCCTGAAATTATGGGAAATGTCTTTACTCATCAGGTAGCAAACACTTGGAATTCCCTGCTCTTAAATGACATGGATGCTCAGAACTTGACTTCATTCAAAACTGAGATTGTCTGATTTCGAAATATTAATGGAAATAAGGGGCTAGTGAAGGAATTTAATCATGAGGTAGAAGATTAGCCATGGTTTTGATTGAAAGACACAGTGTGGATACTTGGCTCACCGAGTCAACACCAACCACGGATCACCTGTTAACACTAGTTCTATGTTATCCCACCTCCACATCCACTCTTACCTTGGTGAATGCAGAGCAGGGCCAGATGGCCTATTCTTGATCTTAATTCTTGTGCTTTGAACACTTTGAATTATACGCTGGAAAACAACTAGCTGCTTCACGCTGCAGTTAACTGGTTGTAAAGCAGGTTTGTGGGTTGAAGAAATTGGCTGAATGGCTTTAAGAAAGAAATAAAAGGCGGTTGGAGGAGGAAGTAACTGCGGCGTGAATCATCCTTTTACACGCAGAAGGAGAGGGAGTGGGATTCTCCACAATGCCCTCAGTGGTAGCTTAATAAACGTACGCCTCCACTCCTGGCAATGCTCCGCAGTTCACATTCCCACCGCCTGTACGGTGACAACCTTCTGCCACTAGAGGAGCAACTTTTAGCTGTGAGACTATGGCAGCACCCTCTCTCATGAGTTGGAGCATTGTTGATGAGGAGCACCTAAGCCCTTAAATAGCCAGACAGCAATTTATCTGTCTGGTAGCCTCACTCAGTCAGATTATCTGATCACCATCACATAACCATTGCCATATTTCCTAAATTCAAACAGCGACTCCACTTCAAAATATAGTGCTCCGTTAACTGGTTTGTGCTTTGATGTGTCTTAAGGTTGTGGAAGGTGCTATATAAATGCAGTTTCTTTCTTTTATCTCTAATGCTTCAGAACACTGCAGGTTGTCCACACATGTACATATGGGTTGGATTACAGACACAAGCCTAGGCACAGATACCAGCATTTACCCAGTGGCAATCTAAACTGATCAGACTGGTCACTCATTTAACACTTGGTCTGATTTCATGTCCCAACGCCTTCAGTCAGACTCAGTGTAAGCCAGCCAATTGATCAGGTCCTCTTGATCTCTTCCTGGGTGAGTTAGACTAAGATTATTCCATACCTCCTTTGGCTGGTGACTGCTCATTCACGTACACACATCACGCACTGTCCACAGTGATAGTTCTTAGATTTTATGCCAGATAATATTTGGCTTCACTTTTCTGGCTCGTCAAGAGTGTTTACGTAGAAAATGATTCCAAAGGTTCAATTCCAGTTTCTCTGCATTAAATTGGGCAATGGTTGTGTAAAGCTTTCTCACCCCCCCCCCCCCCCACACACACACGGAAGCCTCCCCCCCCCTCTGAACACCCAGAGCAATCACAAATAAATGAAAGCAATTGAAATCTTTTTTTTCCCTTTCAGCCTCACAGCAATGCAGTGAAGAGAGCTGTCTGCACTATTCAAAACCCATGAGTATCCTGGCGTTTTGCCTCTTCTTTCAGCTGCTAAAGTTCACTAGCTTGAGCCTGCAGAGCCAGATACATTGAACAATCATTTTAAATGGTAAAATTTGGAGGGATTTAAACTGTTCACAAGGAACCATTTTGGTTTTATCCAGATTTATCCCTGTAGCAATTTCATCAGCGGGTGTCTGATGTGGAGTGTCCTTGCAAAAAGAAACGTTGGCCCTGTATCAAGTCTGGAACACTGCTAAACGCTCTATTTTTTTGCTGCATGACTGTAACACACTGGGTCAATTGGCATTAAAGTTAAAGCCATCTCTCCTACCCACAAGAAATCTCAAACGATGAAATGAAAAACAGGAAGGAGATGGAGAACTCAGTGACGTGGTGTTCCAGACAACACCATCTTCCTCAATGTCAGGAAAATGAAGGAGCTGGACATTGACTTCAGGAAGAGGGGCGGAGTACATGCCCCAATCTGTATCTGTGGTGCTGAAGAGGAAATAGTTGAGAGCTTTTAAGCTCCTAGGTGTAAATATCACCCACAATTTGGCCCTCTCCAACCACATCGACACTATGGCCAAAGAAGCACAGTAACATCTCTACTTTATCAGAAGACAAAAGGAAATTCGGCATGGGTCCAATTGGGAAATTACTCATACCAATTTCTACAGATGCACCATAGAAAGCAGCCTGTCCAGATGCGTCACAGCTTGGTTTGCCAACTGCTCTGCCCAAGACCAAAGAAATTGCAGTGAGTTGTAGATGCAGCCTAGTCCATCACACAAACCAGCCTCCCCACCCATCGACTCCATCTGCACTTCACTGCCTCAGAAGAACAGACAACTTAATCAAGGACCACTCTTACCCTGGTCTCCTCCCTCCTGTCAGACAGATGATACAAAGGCTTGAAAGCATGTATCACTAGTTTCAAGAACAGCTTCTTCCCTGCTGATATCAGAATGTTAAACTGACCTCTCATGTTCTAAGGATGAATTTCCCGATTCCCAATCTACCTTGTTGTTGCCTTTGCACAGTTTTTTTATCTGCACTTTCTCCGTAGCTGTGGCACTATACTCTGCATTCGGCTTTCTCTTTTTGCACTACCTTTTGTTGCTTATGTGTGACTTAATGGCACTCATATATGGTATGATTAGCCTGGATAGCACACAAAGCAATGTTTGTCATGGTATTTCAGTACTTAATAATAATAATGATAATAATAAACTAATAAACCAAGAAGCAGCTGGAGACAACCGTCATTCACATTCCAAGCTTGGATCTACAGTTTTACCAGGGAATGATGGCCAGTTCTCCAACGGGTCAAATGATTTGTGGTCAGGGTATTGTGAGGCATCCACAATGTGTGAAGAGCGCCTTGTCAAGTGATTTTTTTCCTCTCTAATAAAGCATCACCATTGTTTATTGTACTCCATTAATCAACTGCTCTTTATTTAATGGCCTGGTGACCCGGGTTTGCATACTGCAGCCTTACCTCATGGCTTTAACTTAGCCTTTATTGAGCTGAAAGTAGTGGCCTTGATTGTGATAATCAACTCAATTACATGCAAACATCATGCTGTGAAGGCTATGAAAGACTGCTTTTCTTTGGCAGATTGAAGTGCCCTATGAAGTATGAAGTATACTCTCTCGACAACTTTGGAAAGAACCAGCTTTCGTAATGCTGTAACTTTCAGCACATCTCCTGCTCACGGTGATAGAGGCTGTACTAACATATTGACTAACCTCTGATGGGAAGTGCACTTGATGTGTGCGAGCAGTGAATTCTGATCAGGTTAACTGTTCTTACCATCAAGGCAACACTTAACCATGTGTGATGGCAAGGAGCCCTGGTAAAATTGAAGTCAGCTGGCACCAATTGGAAACCAGTCCAATGGTCGGAGTCATGCCTCACACAAAGGAAGATGGTTGCGATTATCAGAGGATAACTTAGTTATTTTTAGAGATACAGCGTGGAAACAGGTCCTTCAATCCACTGAGTGCACACGGTGCGATCACCCATTCACACTGGTACGATGTTATCCCACTTTCTCATCCACTCCCTACCCACTCGGGGCAATTTACAGAGGCCATGTAACCTACAAACCCGCACGTTTTTGGAATGTGGGAGGAAACTGGAGCACCCGGAGGAAACACATGTGGTCACAGGGAGAACGTGCAAACTCCACACAGACAGCACTCAAGGTCACGATAAAACCTGGGTGTCTGGCACCATGACGCCGCAGCTCTACCAGCTGCACCACCGTGTCACCAATCATCCCAGGCCCAGGACAGGAGTTCCTCAGGGCTTTATCCTCGGTCCAACTATCTTCTGTTATTTTATCAATGGCCTTACTTCCATCATAAGGTAAGAAGAGGTGATGCTTGCTGATGATCGTGCAAGGTTCAATTACATTGACAACTCCACAGCAAATAAAGCCATCCATGTTTGCATGCAGCCATGCCTAAGGAGCGTTCAGGTGTGGATCACTGAGTGGAAAATAACATCTGCGTCAGACAAGCGACAGGTAATGCCCATCGGTGTTTCTACCTCGCAGCTCCATGGAACCGGGTTCAATCCCAACTTCAGACGCTATCTGCAGGAAGCTCATACAAAGATCTCAAGGTCCCTTAGCAATCAACCCACTGTTTTGTGTTTGCAGTCACAACTCGACCAAAATCAGTAGGGATGGCAGATTTATTCCCTCAACACCATTTGGAAATCAAATGGGTTTCTACAACAATCACTTTTGTGATCACCTTTTCTTTTTAAATTCTAGATTATTTAAACAATTTAAATTCCACATCTGTTGTGGTGGGATTTGAACTCGGAGGCCATTTGGTCCAGGTCTACTAGCCCAGAAATTCCACGGATAAACTAACATTCCCCATTAACCTTCAGATGAGTCCAAAACTAGTGATGTGAAAATTAGTCTATTGGCTGAGGGACTAATGCACATTGTAATTCTGTGCATTGTGTGCATTGTAAAATGGGGACTTTCCCCATCCAAGTGTCCTCGACCAAACTTTCTGTCGTGGTCTTGGCAGCCGGAGAACTCTTGATATTTTGCTGCAGTTTCAATTGGTGAGAGACCGGATTTAACAAGCCCAGAGACTGACGTCTGGTGAGCTTCCGAGTGGAACGGTGGGTGGCACTGCGAATACGGATTCCTGGAAACTCGGCTGGCACGGTTCAGCCGGTCGAACTTTCACCTCGGAATCAGGAGCTGGGGGTATCCAACTCTGACAACGTGAGCATGAAACCTGGGCTGACACTCTAGCAGTACGAGTGCTGCAGTTTTGGCAGATTTACGGGGATGCTGCCAGGACCTATGGACAGGGAGAGGTTGGGCAGGCTGGGACTGCTTGAAGTGAAGTAGACGGATTGTGATCTTGTAGAGGTACATAAATTCATGAGAGGCATAGATTCAATGAGATTCTTATTTGCTGCAGCTTTACAGGCCCATTAATGCAATAACACACAAATAAATATACAATCATCAATAATCCAATAAATTAATAATCAGTAATATTAAGCGACCAGACCAGACCATAATGGTGCAAACCCGAAGCATGTGAAAAACTTTCAATTTAAGATGTGGAACACAGGGCATTCATTCAAAAGTCTTGAGAACGATTAAGCCTGAAACTGGAATGTAAGATAAAATAGTTCTGAGAGGGGAGGGGACTTGCTAGGTTTGCAGAGTATCCAAGACTACATTATTGAATAATTGTGATAACATGTGCTGTGAAGACATTTTATGACACTGGAGGAGCCTTGTGTGGTTATGGTATTGTTATCAGTCCTCTAGTGAATACCAATAGCTAATAGTAATAATAATAATGGTCTCAGAGGTATGCATAAGTTTAGTTGCTGAAGTATGTTGTGCAGCCAAAACAAAGACCGCAATGGGTCATAGTTGCTGAAGTTGTGTTGTGCAGTGTTCAAGAGGCCCCTTAGCAGAAGCATCCACGTCACGGGGCTGGAAACTGGAAGTATCCTGAGCTAATCCTGCTACCACCACCATCTACTGCGACAAGTGATGGCTCCCACTGATTGTCGCCGGAAGCTTGCGTCCTTTTCAAGACGGACGATGACAGCGAGGTCCACTTTTGTAACAAGATGGACTCGAAAGAGGAAGAAGAGTGTTGAAGAGCCTAATTGTTGCGGGGAAGAAGTTGTTCCTCAACCAGGAGGTTATGGTTTTGAAGCTCCTCTATCTTCCTCCCAATAGCAGCAGTGAAGTGAGTGGTGTGGCTCTAATAATCTTACCTGCCTTTTTGAGGCAGCTCCTCTGTAGATCCCTCTGTAGATTACAAAGGTTTTACAGTGAATAGTGCGTGAAATCCTGCGGTTGCACAATTGTACTTTTAGACCTGCGACTTTCTTGAAGCCATGTTGCTTTATCAGTTACAGGGAGGGACTCTCCTCCTTTGCAAGGGATGCTAAAGGGGGCTGAAGATCACTTCCCCCTCAACTGCTCGGCAACATAGAAAGGAAGTAGCTTCACAGGAAGCAGACAGCCGGGTCAACCCGGGTTACTCAGCAGATGGCCTGATAGGAAGACCCCTCCTGTACTCCCAGCGTTACACATTGCTAATCACACCATCAACATAATTTGCTGGTGGCCAACTTCTCATTTGTTGAGCGCCCAGCAGAACAAGATGTCCGTCGGGGAATGTTGCCCACTGACCCGCTCCAGACCCACAGTGCTGAGGGACACACTGAAGCTCGGTGCTGCCAACGCCAAGGCTCTGTGGGGGAGGACCACAGTCCAGGGTCCTTGCGCTGCTGGACATTTGGGGGCAGAGCGTGGTGGAGACGCCCCTCAAACAAGGGAAGGGATATCACCCCATGGGGCCACATGAGTGGCAAGGGTATTGGGTAAAATATTTGTGAACACTACGATCCGATGCAAATGAATGAATGTATAGCCTCCGAGAATGTCGCATTAATTTTTGCACAGTTCTTGGTTTCTATACATTTTTTACTCTGAATACCTTGAGTTTTAGCGGAGGTACAGTTCGGGGATGGGGCTACGGTACGCCTCTTTTACACCTCTTTTATTTTACTCTGAATAAAGGTTTTTTAAAAAAAAATTTAAACCTTTTCATTTCTTCGGAAACTTGGAAGACCGGTGGCAGAACCAGAGGTTGTGTGAGAGTCTATAATCGGGAGAGATTATGGTGTGGATTAGACTCCCGTTGTTACTTGGGGAGTGAGCTTGGCTGTGCCCGAAGCAAGGAAATATTAGCCGTGTTTTGCCCGTGCTCCTTGCAGGCTGTAGGAATGGATTGTAGTCAACTGTAGGGCACAGCAGCATCTTGGCAGTAAGGCAGCACGTGCATTAACCCTGAGCCGCGCACAGCTTCATAGGACAGCATCAGGGCCTGGAACAGAAATCCAACCAGCACCTGTTTCAATGGCCCCACCCCTTGTAAACTGAGCCCAGCCCCAACAACTTCCTCCAAATGATCCCTCAACCATATTGCCTCCTCTCCTTCCCCTTCCCATCATCATAGCCACTGATCTCCAATCATCCTGCTGCAGGGAGGCCTCACCCCTCGTCCCAATTGACCCTAGTCTTTCCCCTAAAATGTCCTCCTCATCCTCTGCCCCGTTTCCTGCCCCATGAATTTTTCTCTTCAAGAATACCTGCCCCAACCTTGAGCTGGTATCACTGACACTCTCAGTAAACCCCTCTCTCTGGTGTATGTGCGGGTGCGTGTGCGTGTGTGTGCTTATGTAAATGAGTGTGTACAAGCACATGTGTGCATGAATGCAGTGTGTGTGCAAAGCCAGTTCAGGTGTACGTACGCATGTATGATAACAATACCAGTGGAATACCAGTAAGGTAACAATACCAGTGTGGTCGCTTTCACAAAGGTGCTTTAATGGACGTTTTTGCACCCACAACAATCTCCTTGACACTGACAATCACTGACAATTGCAAAACACGGTCTGAATGGAACATGTGAGTGCCCACAGCAGTGAAATTCAACTATGGCAGAGAGAGAAATTGGAAAGAGAGGTATCTTGACTTATTAGTCAAATGGGTATAATGAGGTGTGTGCGTGGCTCAGTATATCAATTTGACTATTAAGTCAGTTGTTAGTGCGGGTTATGTGCAGGTAGTTTGAGAGTATGGCTCAGTGTGTGTGAGCTGCATTTTGTTCTGTGTTTGCTGGCTGTGTACATTGAAATCCTGCAGCGACTGGCATAAAAATATTTTCTGACCGTTAAGTAAATGATGGACTTTTTTTATTTTGAAGGATGGTGATAATTAAACATTTATTATTACGCTATCATTTAAAATAATCCAGTCTGCACTGATAATATTTTGGGAAACATATTATCGGCTACATACTATGAATTGGAAGATCAAAAGACCACAACCACATGACAGGAAATGGGAAGAAGTCAGAATCAATCAGAAAGTGACCCCTTGTCGCCAGCCTGCTTGTTTTTTATTGATTCGTGGGATGTGGGTGTCGCCGACATTTTACGGCTCAGAGCGATTATTAACTCCTACTGTCTAGTTTAGTTCAGTTCAGTTTAGAGATGCAGTGCGGATACAGGGCTTTCGGTACATCGAATCCGCGCCGACCAGCAATCACCCCGTACTCCCACACTATCCTACACACTAGGGAGAATTTACAATTCTTACCAAAGCCAAATAACCTACCAACCCGCATGACTTTGGAGTGTAGGAGGAAACCAGAGCACCCGGAGAAAACCCAAGCAGTCATAGAGAGAAAGTACAAACTCCGTATAGACAGCACCCGTTGACAGGATCAAACCCAGGTCTCTGGCGCTGTAAGGCAGCAGCTCCACCGCTACCCCACTGTGCTGCCCATTTTTCTTTCCACCTGTCATGTATTTCTACCTTGCATCTGTGCCTACACTTTCTGAATGGCTGTTGAACTCATTGGGACATGCAGAGTTCACGACAGATACGTCTGAATACAAGTCTTTATTTTCTTCTGCTCGTGGCTACATCAACCTACTGTGAAAACGTTGCAGGGCATTCTGCCTGATTTAAAGGAGCCACATGACCTCACATAGAAACATAGAAACATAGAAAATAGGTGCAGGAGTAGGCCATTCGGCCCTTCGAGCCTTCACCGCCATTCAATATGATCATGGCTGATCATCCAACTCAGTATCCAGTACCTGCCTTCTCTCCATACCCCCTGATCCCTTTAGCCACAAGGGCCACATCTAACTCCCTCTTAAATATAGCCAATGAACTGGCCTCAACTACCTTCTGTGGCAGAGAATTCCACAGATTCACCACTCTCTGTGTGAAAAATGTTTTTCTCATCTCGGTCCTAAAAGACTTCCCCCTTATCCTTCCCCCTCCCCCCTTATCCTCACCTGGGCAGGTCAACAAGATCCGCTTGGATCGGCAGCCTAAAGTAAAGCCAGAGAGCCACGGGGGAGCCTGCAGCTCCACAAGACTGACGATAGAAAACAGAAAGGATGCATCAGGAACAGGCCAGCGGTGCGTGGTAGGGGAGGGATGGGAAGGTATTTCATATGACCACTGACCTACACTGGTAACCAAATCCAGTGGCACCTCATCCTTGAGAACCGGCTCTCCATTGCTTCCCCTCTCCCTCCAGCCTCACAATGTCACCTGACATCTGCATTCCATTCATTTTGGCCTTATTTCCAACTTCCATTTCTCACTCCACATCTGGGCACTGTATCTTCCACTGCATCGGAATTATAGTCTTGTTGCTTCTCTCTCCTACTTCTAAGACTTTCTCTACAATCTACCTGCGATCTAACCTTCTTAAACAAACCTTTGATAAACTATTAGCTTGATTTACTTATTAAAAGTGGCTTCTCGTCTTATAAAGGTCAATGCTTTGGACACCAATGGCAAAAATCCAGCCCGCTACATCAGATATACATTCCTTGTTATACAAAATGTCCCATTCTAATGCAAGTTCTTACATCAGTCTGAAGAAGGATCTCGACCTGAAACGACACCCATGCTTTCTATCCAGAGATGCTGTCTGTCCCGCTGAGTTACTCCAGCATTTTGTGTCTATCTTCGGATTAAACCAGCATCTACACTTCCTTCCTACACATGAATTCCAGATCTCCAAATCTACCTATTCACAGCCCTTGCTCTTTTTTTAACCTGCACTTTCTCTCCAGCTGTGTCACTGCATTCTGCACTAAGTTTCCTTTCTCTTGTTGTGCTACTTGCAGTCCTCATGTGTAGTATTTCATTGTATCTCAGTACCTGTGACAATAATAAACCAATACCAATGTCAAATAAACCGGTGGTAGTTCTGCTTCAGTGGAGCACTCTCAGGTTTTTGTCAGGTGGACCAAAGGAAATGGATTCAATGGACAGAGGAGATTTGGAAGCTGACATATCTTCAGCAGGACTGAGGATGCTGAACCAACGTGATGATTGTCCTTTCCACGGAATATAAAACTAGCTGTCCATTCAAGTGGATGCAAAACAGTGCTGAGATTCAATCCCATGAAGAGCAGAGGATCTCTACCTGGTTTCCTGGCTAACCTCTCAACTAAAGACTAAAAAACAGGTTACCTTCTCAATATTATATTTGTGTTCTGCTCGTGAATTATGTTCCTAATTACACCACCGCATGCCAAAGCCTCTGTGGTGTTGTGATGTTGGTTTATTACATTTATTTTTGAGTACATATATGTGTATGTGTGTGTGTATATACATACATACATACATATAATATACACATGTATATATACACACAATACACACACATCTAAGATCCAAGGAGAGATACATAGCTGAATGGATAGCAAATTGACTCCATGGAAGGAAGCAGAGGATGATGGTGGAAGGTTGCTTCTCAGACTGGAGGCCTGTGAATAGTGGTGTGCCTCAGGGTTTGGTGCTGAGCCCGTTACTGTTTGTCATCTACATCAATGATTTGGATGAGAACATACAGGGCAAGATTAGCAAGTTTGCTGATAATACAAAAGTGAGTGGTTTTGCAGAAAGTGAAGATGGTTGTGAAAGATTGCAGCAGGATCTGGATCGATTGGCCAGGTAGGTGGAGGAATGGTTTATGTAATTTAATACATCAAAATGTGAGGTGTTGCATTTTGGGATGTCGAACAAGGGCAGGACCTACACAGTAAATGGTAGGCCTCTGGGTAGTGTTATAGAGCAGAGGGATCTAGGAGTACAGGTGCATGGTTGCTTGAAGGTCGAGTCGTAGGTAGATAAGGTGGTCAAAAAGGCTTTTGGCACATTGACCTTCATCAGTCAGAGTATTGAGTATAGAAGTTGGGAGGTCATGTTGCAGTTGTATAAGACGTTGGTGAGGCAGCATTTAGAATATTGGGTTCAGTTCTGGGCACCGTGTCACAGGAAAGAAATTGTCAAGCTTGAAAGGGTTCAGAAAAGATTTACGAGGATGTTGCCAGAACTAGAGGGTGTGAGCTATAGGGAGAGGTTGAGTAGCCTGGGTCTCTATTCCATGGAGCACAGGAGGATGAGGGGGATCTTATAGAGGTGTACAAAATCATGAAATCATGAGAGGAAAAGATCGGGTAGATGCAAAGAGGCTCTTGCCCAGAGTAGGGGAATCGAGGACATAGGTTCAAGGTGAAGGGGGAAATATTGAATAGGAATCCGATGGGTAAACTTTTTCACACAAAGGGTGGTGGGTGTATGGAACAAGCTGCCAGATGAGGTAGTTGTGGCTGGGACTATCCCATCGTTTAAGAAACAGTTGGACAGGTACATGGATAAGACAGGTTTGGAGGGATATGAACCAAGTGCAGGCAAGTGGGACCAGTGTAGCTGGGACTGTTGGCAGGTGTGGGCAAGTTGCGCCGAAGGGCCTGTTTCCTCACTGTATCATTCAATGACTCTATATATGCATATATACGTGTATACACACACAAACATTTATACATGTACACATTAATACAATGTATACCTGTCAATTTGATTAATATAGACAATATTATTTGGACTGTTATATATATTATATCTGTTATTGTTGTTATAGTTATTGTTTTATGACTACTAATTGTTGCATAAGAGTTTTGTGGGTTCGTCACATCCCATCTTAATTTTAGTTCTCGACCCGAAACGTTACCCATTCCTTCTCTCCAGAGATGCTGCCTGACCTGCTGAGTTACTCCAGCATTTTGTGTCCACCTTCTGTCTAGTGCATGCTTTGCTCCTACATTACAGCCTGCCCAAGTTGGCATCTTGTTTTGTTCTGAACACCAGGTGTTGCTCCCTCTATCCCCATCGACACTGTACTGAACCAGGTGTTGCTCCCTCTATCCCCATCGACACTGTACTGAACCAGGGTTGCTCCCTCTATCCCCATCGACACTGTACTGAACCAGGTGTTGCTCCCTCTATCCCCATCGGCACTGTACTGAACCAGGGTTAATCCCTCTATCCCCATCGACACTGTACTGAACCAGGGTTGAGCCCTCTATCCCCATCGACACTGTACTGAACCAGGGTTGTTCCCTCTATCCCCATCGACACTGTACTGAACCAGGTGTTGCTCCCTCTATCCCCATCGACACTGTACTGAACCAGGGTTGAGCCCCTGGCTTGACACTAAATAAAAACATAAATTTGTCTGAAATCTCTAGTTAGATATTGCTGGTCATCCAAGATATTTACTTGTCATTTGCGATTGCCATCCACATTGTTCAAATGTCAGGAATAAGTTTAGTGAAGTGAAGATAGAGTAAATGATGAAGTGTCATGCAATTTTGAGCCATGACAGTAATTGGCTCCCTCGATGAAATCTTCAAGCATCTGTCAAATCAGAGTTGGAAACCCTACCTTTGCTTATTTGTAAGGATATGGCAACAATTTCAAAATAAGAACAGCACCCGCACTGTCTTGAGACGATGGCATCAACACTGGTATGCGTTCATTGCAAAGGTGTCTATGTCTCCTGTGTGAGGCATTGATTTGAGAATGGAAAATGAGAGAGTAATTCAACATATGATCCTTGATTAGTAAGGGTGTCAGGGGCTAAGGGGCAAAGGCAGGAGAATGGGGTTGAGAGGGAAAAATAGATCAACCATGATTAAATGGCGGAGTAGACATGATGGGCTGAATGGCCTAATTCTGTGCCTAGAACTTATGAACTATAAGTTCATGTTATCTTTCAAACTATTATCTTTCAAACTGTCGTCTCCACTTTGCTGCACGATGCTCATATCTCTTCCATCTCTTACTGTCCAAAGGGCTTTTCATCTCTGTCTTGAACATACTCAGTGACTGAGCATTCACTGCCCTCTTGCATAGAGAATTCCAAAGATTCATCCCACTCTGGGAGAAGAAATGTATTTCTCATCGTTATCCTAAATGGTCGGCTCATTATGATGTGATTGGCTCCTGGTTCTAGATACCACAGCCAGACGACAATAGCTTTATGACCCATGTGAATTTTGAGATCACCTCTCATTCTACGAGCGAGTGTAGTGAGTCTAGAACAAGGGAGGATAAATACCATTTACTGGTCATATACTTTAGTAAAGGGAATGTGGACTGGTTGGGGAGTGGGCTGGTTGACCAGTATTGTTGGACTTGATGCATACATAAGGGAGGAGGCACTAGAAGGAAATGGTGCTGGAAGAGATAATGCTGAGGGCTGCAGGCAGGGATGGACTGTGAGCCAGATGGGTGGAATTGCTATAATTGCAAGTACAGGGAGAATATTCTCACAGAAGACAAGAGAAGATGGGAATGACAGAAGATTGGATAAGTGAACAGGGATACAAGCCGACAGTCTGACTCCCAGGGAAAATATTAAGTCAATGTTCTCTCCACTCCCCACTCCCCCCTTCCAAGTATCTGTCAAGCCTTATGTTACATATCAGAACCAGACACTGCAGCAAACACCCTCCCTGGATGCAGTAGCTCCTTGCCATTGCATGCTTCTCCATTGATTCCAAGTCAATAGAAATGAACCCATCAAGAGAAAGCTCAGCTTGTAAAACCATGCTCACCGCAGTCCTGTGCTAAGGCAGGGCTCTGCACAGATGCTGCCAGATTATTCAGGTGGAACTGGGATAGAGATGTTCCTCGGCACAAGCTTTGGCAGCACATCCTCATGATCAGTACCAAGGTGGATTACATTATTTGTGTGCAACTTCACAAGCTCATGCACACAGCGTACAATGCAATCACTGCCGTGTGATCTTGGGTCTTTGCTGACATAGAACATAGAAAATTACAGTGCAGAAACAGGCTCTTTGGCCCACAATGTCTGTGCTGACCATAATGCCAGTTTAAACTAATCCCATTGCCTACACATGGTCTATATTCTCCATTCCACATCTGTTCATCTGTCTGTCTAAATGTCTCATAAATCTTGCTATCGTATATGTTTCTACCGCCTCTTCTGGCTGCATATTCCAGGCAGGTACCTCCCTCTGTGAAAAATAACTTGCTTTGCAAATCTCTTTTAAACTTTCCATCTCTCACCTTCTCTCACCTATGCCCTGTAGCATTTGACATTTCCACCCTGGGTAAAGGACTCTATCTGCCCTAACTTTGCCTCTTATAATTTTATGTACTCTATCAGGTCACTCCTCAGCCTCTATTGCTCTGGAGAAGCTTGTCCAACCTCTCCTCATAGTTAATATTTTATAACCCAGGCAACATCCTGGTGAACCTCTTCTGCACCCTCTTCTGCACCCTCTCCAAACCCTCCACATTCTTCCCATCTCCATTTTTGTCTCCTTCAATAACCTGGAGCAGATCACAACAAGCCCTGGTGACTTATTCAACTTTAATGTTTTTCAAGAGATCCGTTTCCTCCATCTTAATATTGCATGCACAAGGTTATGAACACACCCCTCCCTTATCTTACTATGCTTTATGTCCTTATCCTTGGTGACTACCAATACAAAATATTCATATAGTTTAGTTTAGAGATACAGTGTGGAAACAGGCCCTTCGGCCCACCGAGTCCATGCTGACCAATGATCACCCACACACTAGTTCTATCCTACACCCTCGGGACAATTTACAGAAGCCAATTAACTTACACATCTTTGGAATGTGGGAGGAAAGTGGAGCACCTGACGAAAACTCACATGATTATAGGAAGAATGTATAAACTCTGTGCAGACAGCACCCATGGTCAGGATCAATATGGGTCTCTGGCGCTGTAAGGCAGCAACTCTACCGCTGCACCACTGTGCCGTCCCCAATTTAATACCCGGCCATTTCTCTGGCTCCAAACATAAATTCCCTCAATTGTACTAGAGGGGTTCTACCTTCTCCCAAGCTACCCTCGTGTATTTAATGTAAAATAACCTCTTTAATCCTCCTCACCAAGAACGTTACATGGCCCTTATTGATCCGTGTTTCAATTATTTCCTGCTTCCATGAAATCCTCCAATGGTCTTGTCTGATTTTAACTTTCTAAATCTTACATATGCTTTCTTAAATGTTTTACCTAAATGTGCTAAGTCTGGTTAAAATGTCATGGTGGTGTGAATGACTTCATCAATACCATCCCCGAAATCAAGGAGTTGAAATGGGCTTAGGTGAGTATACTGTGAGAAGTGTCCCATTCCCATTGCCACCCTCCCTACCTACTAAAGTGACAGGGTGCAGAGACAGGTTTGGGTATTTTCCACTACCAGGTGCCTCATCAAGGCCAGAGTCTTTGAATCTTCTTTTGACCCTGCCATATTCACTAAAATTACCTAATGTATTACACAGTCCACTATCTAACCAATTAGCTAATCCTCTACCTAATCACCTAATCATTACACATATGAGGTGATCTATTACCAATCCATTACTTATTTAATTAACTGATCAACTACCTAATCCACCAGCTAACCGACCAACTAATCCACTACCAACCCCATTATATAATCCATTAATTAATCCATGACCTAATCTTTGACTGTCAGCAATTGTTGAACAGTTCTACTTCTGATGACAGGATTTAATCCTGTGGTTTTCTGTCCAAGTCTGAAACACAACTGCTGGTGTTCACAATTTACAGGCTTGCCATTTTCCTCTTTCCAGAATCTCCTCCACAAAAGGACCCAAAGTGCTGGAGTAACTCAACGGGTCAGGCAGCATCTTTGCAGAACATGACTAGGTGACGCTTCGGGTCAGGATCTTTCTTCCCACAAACTCCCCAACCTCCGCTGTTGACATCTTGCGCCAAGACCTTCCTCTTGGTGCCGCATCAGGTTAGTTTAGAGCTACAGCGTGGAAAGAGTCCACGCCGACTGGCGATCACTAGTTACAACTTTGTATTCTACACTTTGGGGACAACTTACAAAAGTCAATTAATCCTACAAACCTGCATGTCTTTAGAATGTGGGAGGAAACTGGAGCACCCGGAGAAATCCCACGTGTTCACAGGGAATGTGGACGGAATTCTGTCCAGAGAGCACCCATAGTCCGGATCGAACCGGGTCACTGGCGCTCTAAAACAGCAACTCTACCGCTGTGCAGCCCGCGTGCAGCTTCCTGGCCCCAGTGCCCTGGCACATCCCTCCCATATTGTTCCAGCCCACCGGCTACCCCACCAAGATTCTCCACAACCTCCGTAGCTTCCAACAAGCTCTAGATCACCACACTGAACTGCCATTTTATCTTGAATGTCCTCTGTCTCCTAAATAGTTCGCCACTTGCGGCATAATTAAATGGACTGAGAGATTTTTGAAATTATGAGATGCTGAGTTGTGGAACCTTTCCATCATTCAATGGAGTGCATATATTAACCAATCAGCAGAACAGTGAAGGGCTACTCTGAATAGAAAGGTTTGCTCTGGTCTCTCAAGCAATGGTGAAAACAAATTTGTAATAACTTTCGAAAACTAATTCAATTCAGAGATTCAATAAACTGACAGTGGGCCAGGCGCTCTTGACAGAATTAATATATCGGCCTATTAGTTATCGCTGGCTACCTTCATTGTGAGTCTACTCGGCCCTCCTGCTGCAGATTAATCAAGTGCCTAGCTGCCTGCCTGCCTCCATCATCTCTTTCCACTCTTTCTTTCGGTGAAACTGATTACCCATCAAAGTCCAAAACACTTGTTTCCCATTAATACTCTCTGATTAAACTGACCCGAATAATAGGAAAATAGTGCTGTAGTGGCTTTTCCAACTGGTCAACAGTTACACAGACCATGGACAAGTGCTTGGTCAAAGGGCATATTGGCAAGCTTAGGTGGGAGAGCTGCTGACTTCCCCGATACACTGGACTGATGGGAATTTGTTACTTTGCGTCACCTTCTGGGCATGAGTGAGCAGAGAGAAGGGGTGGGGAGTGCGTGTTTGTGTGGGGGAGGCGGGGGGGGAGGGGGGGAGGGGGGAGGAGGGGGGGGGGAGGAGAGCCAGGGAGGATTTGGAAAAAAGTCCCAATGTCATCTGGAAAACTGGATAAAGGTGGTGGATGGGATGGGGGGAAATTAGAAAGAAATTAATGCAGAAGAGAAGAAATCCTCCAGTGTGAATCCATAGCTTTACAGCTCCTTTCTGTATATATAACTGATGGGTGGAGTTCAACGTTGTTCCTATTGCAGGATGATACCAACTCTCACAGTGAGAAACGTCCCAATATTGTTACACCAGTACCACCATTTTACTGAACTTCAATATTAAGGGGGGATTTAATTCACAATGACATCATGGACAGATAAGAGCATTTGATTGCCACTACTCTTGCATTGGCCGCTGCAAAGGGACATCTTCACCTCTATGCCAGATGTAGAGGTGATGATGTTCCTGCGTAGCAGACAGGTGTCACAGTACAAGTCAGGAATTACAGAGGAAAACAGCACTCATTTCAGACATTAGTAGAACGTTTTTTTCCGGTGTTGCTACTGGGAATCACCCAGCTCTTCATATCAGAATTCACATTCGTAGAGAAAGGTTTGATTCAATTGAAACAATGTCCATCTAGTTGGGAATGTAATCCTTTGTTTTGTGTTGCACATTTATAGCTGGGAAAGAGGTGGAAACAATAGAAGATAGAGACAAAAAGCTGCAATAACTTGGAGGGCCAGGCAGCATCTCTGGAGAGAAGGATTGGGTAACGTTTTGGGTCGAGACCCTTCTTCAGAAGCAATAGAAGATCAGAGGAGGAATTCCAAAGGCATTGGAAACTTTTTTATTACTTTGCTGCTCAAAATAGAGTCAATGATGGGACTGAGTCTTCTTTTGATTGGTGGGAAGCCTACCACTGTGGTACCACATGGATTGAGAAGATCCTCATCCCAGGTCCTATCACATGTCTGTCCCAGAACCTCTAGTCAAGATGATACAGGAGTCTGAAGGACTGAGCCTTAGTGTTAGGGAGGGCTAGAGTGGAATAAATGCAAGGGCTGGGAAGTTAACGAGACAAGTACAGAATTGGTAACCGATCAATACAAGTATTGCATTAAAGAAGAGGTGACTGAAGTGGAAACATAGGTATGAAATGGTGGGAAGAGCCTTGGGGAGTGTGGAGACAATGGAGAGAGTAAGGGATGACAGCAAGTGAAGGTCAAAAACCCCAGAGGGGAGATGAGTATTTTTTTTACATTCAGCAACATGTGGTCTGATTTGCTGGGTTTAAGAAACTGAAGCAAACGTGTTCAGTACTGGAAATATCGGATTGGGAGAAATCTTTAGGATTCTGGGGAAAAGTGAAAGGCCTGGTTAGAGTGGATGTGGAGAGCATGTTTCCACTAGTGGAAGTCTAGGACCAGAGGCCATATTCTCAGAATAAAAGGACCTTTAGAAAGGAGATAAGAAGGCGTTTCTTTCGTCAGAGGGTGGTGAATCTGTGGAATTCATTGCCACAGGCTATGGAGGCCAAGTCAATGGATATTTTTAAGGTGGAGATTGTCAGATTCTTGATTACTGCGGGTGTCTGGGGTTATGGGGAGAAGGCAGGAGATTGGGGTTGAGAGGGAGAGATAGATCAGCCATGATTGAATGGCGAAATGGCCTTGATGGGCCGAATGGCCTAATTCTGCTCCTATAAATTAAGAACTTACGAACTTCTGAAAAGACAGGGAGTAGAATTAGACAGTAGACAATAGGTGCAGGAGTAGGCCATTCGGCCCTTCGAGCCAGTACCGCCATTCACTGTGATCATGGCTGATCATCCACAATCACCCGTTCCTGCTCATATCCCTCGACTCCGCTATCTTTAAGAGCTCTATCCAACTCTCTCTTGAAAGCATCCAGAGAATTAACTGGAGAAACCTCACTGATAAAGTGCAGGCGCAGTGAGCAGTCTGGCTTGCTGCTGCGTCTGAAGATCAATCCCATGAAACAAGGATGAAGAATTGAGAGAGGATCTTGAATGTAATGAAGTAATTATTTTTAAAGCAGATAATACAAACAATTGTGTGTCCTTATTTTTAGGTGGGTATGCAATCGTGCTAACATGTGACCACCATCAGAGTGACACTGCGTGGTGAGTGCACTGAATATTACATGAAAGCAAAGGCCTTGGGGAGCCTGATAACCAGACTGTCTGCGACTGCCGGTTGGAGCTCTGTCTGACCTCATTGTGTAACGGGACCAGAATAATTGAGTGAAAGAAAGCTTGGAGGCTGGTACTGCCTGTCTGCCACTGATGGTTCAGCAGGATTAGACTGGCATGTGTGATCAGTTACAGGTAATAATAATAATAATAATAATAATAATATCTTTTATTGTCATTGCACGTCAGTGCAACGAGATTTAGTATGCAGCTCCACCGATGTACAGGAAAAGTAAAATAAATAAATAATCAAGCAAGTTGAGTGACGTGACCATCCGAGGGAGACTGTCCAGGGGGGGTGGGTGGAGGGGCACTCAGCAGGGCCGGTTCAGAGCCGCTATAGCTCTTGGAATAAAGCTGTTTCTGAGTCTGGAGGTTCGGGCGTAGAAGGCCTTGTAACGTCTGCCGGAGGGAAGTAGTTCAAACAGTCCGTTACAAGAGTGTGATGAGTCCTTATGGATGCTGACAGCCTTCCTGAGGCACCGTGTGTGGTAGATGCCCTCCAAGGCTGGTAGCTCTGTCCCAATGATCCTCTGCGCTCTGTGGACGATGCGCTGAAGAGCTCTCCTCTTCGCCTCCGTGCAGCTGAGATACCACACAGAGATGCCATACGTTAATATGCTCTCTGTGGTGCAGCGGTAGAACGTTGTCAGCAGCTGTTGGGGCAGACCAGTCTTTTTTAATGTCCTCAGGAAGAACAGTCGTTGCTGTGCCTTCTTGACCAGCGCAGCGGTGTTGGTGGACCATGTGAGGTCCTCTGAAATGTGAGTGCCCAGAAACTTAAAGCTGGACACTCTCTCCACACTTTCCCCGTAAATGGAGATTGGGGCGTATTCTCCATTATGGGACCTCCTGAAGTCAATAATCAGCTCCTTGGTCTTGGAGGTGTTTAATGACAAGTTGTTATGAGCGCACCAGTCTGCCAGGTTCTGCACCTCCGCTCTGTATTTTGTTTGATCACCGTTGGTGATCAACCCAATCACTGTTGTGTCGTCTGCAAACTTCACGAGGTAAAGCTCATCATCGCTCAATTGGCATCCTGGGACAAGGTTAAACTAAGCCCTGCAGCATCTTTCCCAAGCACGGAACATCCCAGATCCCCTCACAGACAGCAGCTTGCAGCCACAGGGCAGCAAGCACAACGGCTGGATGTTGCAAGCAAGGTCACAAACAGCTGGATTTTGCATGACAAGGTCACACAACAGCTGGGTCGTGTGGATGACCAGGAGCCATAACTCCACATTGTCCATAACATGTGTCTGAAGAAGAGCCTCAAACTGAAACGTCACCTATCCACTCCTTCCACAGATGAGTTACTCAAGAACATTGTGTTTTACTCGTTTTACTTTGTGTTTTACGCATCTGCAGTTCCCTGTGTCTCCAAAAAGCAATGACTGCTGGATATGCATGGGAAGATCCCAAGACAATTAGATTCTGTGCAGCAAGTTCCAACAGAGGGTAAAGAGAAGACAAGCAAATAGCCTCCTAGTTCTGAACAATAAATGCTAGACCAAGACATCAGATCCACAAGGTTTCTCTTCCTCAAATGCTGCTGCTGGATCTTATTTTCCTTTTTCTTCTTTGGCAGTCCCTCAGCATTGGGGACGACTCATTGCCACTTCAACTCTGTGGGTCCTGAGATTAAAGTTGAGGCCGCTGTGGGTGCCACAGACTGTCAGAGCTGGGTCTGGAGGTGGCTCGGATGGAAACGGTAGTGGTTTGTGAAGTGATCCATTCCTTCTGCCATCGATGCAAGGCCTTGGTGTGCTTCCAACACGTGATCTTGCGGTTCTTAATACCATCCAGACCACACCTTCACACATACATACATACATACATACACACAAGGGAGAAGGCAGGTCTTCGGTTTAAATCACAATAGAAAGACAACACCTCCGAGATATGACTCAGAGTGGCACTTCAACCTCCTCCTAACACTGTCAAGTGCACTACCCACTGAATCACAGCCAGTTACTGGCTTGTCAAATCTTTTGTAAGAATCTATGATTCAGTAAGGGATGTGCTGTAGTGCTCTGCTTGCATGGAGCTGCAACCCAATATATTTGGTAAGTGCAGTTCACATGCAATGCTTCCCACAGCAAAGATACTTTATCCTATTAAGCATGATATCAACTTTTACCATCGGCCAACACTGCATAATGAAGCCACCTTCATAATGTCCTCTTGTTTCCCCCACCCACATCCCTCAACCCCAGAACTGCTGACTTTAATCTGTATATTGATTGGACTAATCAAACTTGCAAGAGAACTGTGGAAGAGCAATCCATTAAGGATTGTTTATAATCTTACAATTTTAGTTTAGAGTTACAGCACGGAAACAGGCCCTTTGGCCCATCGAGTCTGCGCTGACCAGTGATCGCCACACACTAACACTATCCTACACACCAGGGACAATTTACAATCTTTACCAAAGCTAATTAACCTATAAACCTGTGTGCCTTTGGAGTGAGGGAGGAAACCGGAGCACGCGGGGAAAACCCATACGGTCACAGGGAGAACATACAAACTCCGTACAGTCAGCACCCATAGTCAGGATCGAACCTGGATCTCTGGTGCTGTCAGAGAGCAACTCTGCGGCTGCGCCATTGTGTTTCTTAGAGCAAAATATTATGAAACTGCTCAGGAACAGGCTATCTTAGACTTAGTTATACGTAATGAGCAGGGAAGGAGAAGATCTTATTGTTATGGATCTTCTGGGGAGGAGTGATCAACACGTGGTTGAATTCCACATGGAGTTTAATGGTGGATACTTTGAGTCCAAAACAATCCACTTAATGCAAATAAAGACAATGAAAAAGGCATGACAGTTAAATTGTCTCGAGTGGAAAAATCGCTAAAGGAAACACAAGGAACTACAGATGAGAGAGTCTTGTATAGAATACAAAGTGCTGGAGTAACTCAGCAGGCCAGATAGCATCTCTGCAGAACATGGACAGGCTATGTTTTTGGTCAGGACTCTTCTTCATACGGATTATTGTAGGGGAGAGAATGCTGGAAAAGAGGTGGGGCGGTATGGGAGGGGGGGGGGGGGGGGTGAGCGAGGCAAAACCTGACAAGTGATGGGTGAATAGAAGCGGGAGGAAGGGGGTTCATTGGCTGATGTGTGGCCAAAGGCTAAAGATTAAATGGAGACAATAGGATGACAAAAGGGGACAAGGAGTGACAAACTGGGAACAAGGCGAAAAAGGTGTTAGATAAGTAGAGTGAAAGAGGAGTGAAATGGAAAGACAAAGGGAGGATATAGGTGAAAGAGGAGGGGAGTGGAGGGGGAGTGGGGGATATGGGAGAAATGGGTGTGCACCAGGGTGATGTTTTAAAATAGATACGTTTTGTTACATTTGTACAGGGGCCACACTTCACTCTTCTGTGGAACTCATTGGATTACGGTTAGTCACAGGATCCCTGGTCAATCCTTGCTCTCTTGACAACAGTCAAGGCTTAAAACCCAGATCCATCCTGGTCCAGGACTTGCTCAGCCACAAGAGGTAGATTGACCAACAAAGGTAGTGAGAAATATTGAAGAGCGAAGATTGAACAGTGTTCATTTGCTATATGTACTGGATACGAACCCAAATTAAATTTAGACTTGCTGCAGCTTTAAAGGATATTAGATGCAACAACAACAATAAATACACAATAAACTATCAGTTATTCTAAACAAACCCGACCATGATAGTACGACGAACAAAGTGCAGAGAACCATTATAGTAGTGCAAAGTCCACAGTGGAGGAAGGAACTGCAGATGCTGCTTTAAACTGAAGATATACACAAAAAGCTGGAGTAACTCAGTGGGACAGGCAGCATCTTTGGAGAGAAGGAATGGGTGACATTTCAGGCCAAGAGAAGGGTCTCGGCCCGAAGTGTCACCCGTTCCTTCTCTCCAGAGATGCTGCCTGTCCTGCTGAGATACTCCAGCTTTATATGTCTATCTAAATTCCATAGTAGATCTCTGCTGAGCTAGAGATGCTGTACACTAGAGGGTTGTTCAGGGTGGTTCAAGCACCTGTAGGTTGATGGAAAGAAGCTTCCCAATAGTAGCAGCGAGAAGAGAGCATGGCCACGTGGTGTACAGTATGTATTTGATGACATTAGCTGCCTTTTTTAATGCCAAATCTCCTCAGTCTTCTGAGGAAGTACAGACATGATGAGCTTACAAAAAGATATTTGCTCATTTAGAGAAGACCGCAAACAAAGGAAGAAAGGACCATGAGTGGCTGTTCAACTCTTTAAGCTAGTTTGGTCATTCAATGACATTACAGGTGACTAACATGCTTGTCACTTTATTTTCTTGGTAAGAACTCACACATATTGATTTATAATTATTCAGTAAACTGAGAGCCACACCTGCTTGATGGAGACATCAACCTTTTCCAACTTTCCTTTTCAGTGCCTCGGTC
>JAXLNO010001413.1:202500-337500 GCA_038087875.1 Malacoraja senta | reverse complement strand
GTCGTCGTCGTCTTCGTCGTCGTCTTCTTCGTCGTCGTCGTCTTCGTCGTCGTCTTCTTCGTCGTTGTCTTCTTCGTCGTCGTCTTCTTCGTCGTCGTCTTCTTCGTCGTCGTCTTCTTCGTCGTCGTCTTCTTCGTCGTCGTCCTCTTCATCGTCGTCTTCTTCGTCGTCGTCTTCTTCGTCGTCTTCTTCGTCGTCGTCGTCTTCATCGTCATCTTCTTCGTCGTCGTCTTCTTCGTCGTCGTTTTGTTCGTCGTCGTCTTCTTCGTCGTCGTCTTCTTCGTCGTCGTCTTCTTCGTCATCGTCGTCTTCGTCGTCGTCTTCTTCGTCGTCGTCTTCTTCGTCGTCGTCGTCTTCGTCGTCGTCGTGTTTGTCGTCGTCTTCTTCGTCGTCGTCGTCTTCGTCGTCGTCGTCTTCGTCGTCGTCTTTTTCGTCGTCGTCGTCTTCGTCGTCGTCTTCTTCGTCGTCGTCTTCTTCGTCGTCATCGTCTTCGTCGTCGTCTTGTTCGTCGTCGTCTTCTTCATCGTCGTCGTCTTCATCGTCGTCCTCTTTGTCGTCGTCTTCCTCGTCGTCGTCGACTTCGTCGTCGTCTTCTTCGTCGTCGTCATCTTCGTCGTCGTCGTCTTCGTCGTCGTCTACTTCGTCGTCGTCGTCTTCGTCGTCGTCGTCTTCGTCATCGTCTTCTTCGTCGTCGTCGTCTTCGTCGTCGTCGTCTTCGTCGACGTCGTCTTCGTCGTCGTCGTCTTCATCGTCGTCGTCTTCGTCGTCGTCTTCTTCGTCGTCGTCGTCTTCGTCGTCGTCTTCTTCGTCATCGTCGTCTTCGTCATCGTCGTCTTCGTCGTCGTCTTCTTCGTCGTCGTCGTCTTCGTCGTCGTCTTCGGCGTCTTCTTCGTCGTCGTCTTCGTCTTCTTCGTCGTCTTCTTCGTCGTCTTCTTCGTCGTCGTCTTCGTCTTCTTCGTCAGCTTCTTCGTCTTCTTCTTCTACTTCTTCTTCTTCTACTTCTACTTCTTCTTCTTCTTCTTCGTCTTCTTTTTCGTCTTCTTCTTCTTCTTCTTCTTCTTCTTATTCTTCGTCTTCTTCGTCTTCTTCTTCTTCTTCTTCTTCGTCTTCGTCTTCGTCTTCGGCTTCGTCGTCTTCTTCGTCGTCGTCTTCTTCGTCGTCGTCGTCTTCGTCGTCGTCTTCTTCGTCGTCGTCTTCTTCGTCGTCGTCGTCTTCGTCGTCGTCGTCTTCGTCGTCGTCTTCTTCGTCATCGTCGTCTTCGTCGTCGTCTTCTTCGTTGTCGTCTTCTTCGTCGTCTTCGTCTTCGTCGTCGCCTTCTTTGTCGTCGTCTTCTTCGTCGTCGTCAACTTCGTCGTCGTCCTCTCACGTCGTCGTCTTCTTCGTCGTCGTCGTCTTCGTCGTCGTCGTCTTCGTCATCGTCGTCTTCGTCGTCGTCTTCTTCGTCGTCGTCTTCTTCGTCGTCGTCCTCTTCATCGTCGTCTTCTTCGTCGTCGTCTTCTTTGTCGTCTTCTTCGTCGTCATCTTCTTCGTCGTCATCTTCTTCGTCGTCGTCTTCTTCGTCGTCGTCTTCTTCGTCGTCGTCTTCTTCGTCGTCGTCTTCTTCGTCGTCGTCTTCTTCGTCGTCGTCGTCTTCGTCGTCTTCTTCTTCGTCGTCGTCTTCGTCGTCGTCTTCTTCGTCGTCGTCGTCTTCGTCGTCGTCGTCTTCGTCGTCGTCTTCTTCGTCGTCGTCGTCTTCGTCGTCGTCTTCTTCATCGTCGTCTTCTTCGTCATCGTCGTCTTCGTCATCGTCGTCTTCGTCGTCGTCTTCTTCGTCGTCGTCGTCTTCGTCGTCGTCGTCTTCGTCGTCTTCTTCGTCGTCGTCTTCGTCTTCTTTGTCGTCTTCTTCGTCGTCTTCTTCGTCGTCGTCTTCGTCTTCTTCGTAATCTTCTTCGTCTTCTTCTTCTTCTTCTTCTTCTTCTTCTTCTTCTTCTTCGTCTTCTCTTTCGTCTTCTTCTTCTTCTTCTTCTTCTTCTTCTTCTTCGTCTTCTTCTTCGTCTTCTTCTTCTTCTTCTTCTTCTTCGTCTTCGTCTTCGTCTTCGGCTTCGTCGTCTTCTTCGTCGTCGTCTTCTTCGTCGTCGTCGTCTTCGTCGTCGTCTTCTTCGTCGTCGTCTTCTTCGTCGTCGTCGTCTTCGTCGTCGTCGTCTTCGTCGTCGTCTTCTTCATCATCGTCGTCTTCGTTGTCGTCTTCTTCGTCGTCGTCTTCTTCGTCGTTGTCGTCTTCGTCGTCGTCTTCTTCGTCGTCATCTTCTTCGTCGTCGTCGTCTTCGTCGTCGTCCTCTGCGTCGTCGTCTTCTTCGTCGTCGTCGTCTTCGTCGTCGTCGTCTTCATCGTCGTCTTCTTCGTCGTCGTCGTCTTCTTCGTCGTCGTCGTCTTCGTCGTCGTCGTCTTCGTCGTCTTCTTCGTCGTCGTCTTCGTCTTCTTCGTCGTCTTCTTTGTCGTCTTCTTCGTCGTCGTCTTCGTCTTCTTCGTCAGCTTCTTCGTCTTCTTCTTCTACTTCTTCTTCTTCTTCTTCTTCTTCTTCTTCTTCGTCTACTTTTTCGTCTTCTGCTTCTTCTTCTTCTTCTTCTTCTTCGTCTTCTCCTTCTTCTTCTTCTTCGTCTTCGTCTTCGTCTTCGGCTTCGTCGTCTTCTTCGTCGTTGTCTTCTTCGTCGTCGTCGTCTTCGTCGTAGTCTTCTTCGTCGTCGTCTTCTTCATCGTCGTCGTCTTCGTCGTCGTCTTCTTCGTCGTCGTCGTCTTCGTCGTCTTCGTCTTCGTCGTCGTCTTCTTCGTCATCATCGTCTTCGTCGTCGTCGTCTTTGTCGTCGTCTTCTTCGTCGTCGTCGTCTTCGTCGTCGTCATGTTCGTCGTCGTCTTCTTCGTCGTCGTCGTCTTCGTCGTCGTCGTCTTCGTCGTCGTCTTCTTCGTCGTCGTTGTCTTCGTCGTCGTCTTCTTCATCGTCGTCTTCTTCGTCGTCGTCGTCTTCGTCGTCGTCTACTTCGTCGTCGTCGTCTTCGTCGTCGTCGTCTTCGTCATCGTCTTCTTCGTCGTCGTCGTCTTCGTCGTCGTCGTCTTCGTCGTCGTCGTCTTCGTCGTCATCGTCTTCATCGTCGTCGTCTTCGTCGTCTTCTTCTTCGTCGTCGTCGTCTTCGTCGTCGTCTTCTTCGTCATCGTCGTCTTCGTCATCGTCGTCTTCGTCGTCGTCTTCTTCGTCGTCGTCGTCTTCATCTTCGTCTTCATCGTCTTCTTCGTCGTCGTCTTCGTCTTCTTCGTCGTCTTCTTCGTCGTCTTCTTCGTCGTCGTCTTCGTCTTCTTCGTCAGCTTCTTCGTCTTCTTCTTCTACTTCTTCTTCTTCTACTTCTACTTCTTCTTCTTCTTCGTCTTCTTTTTCGTCTTCTTCTTCTTCTTCTTCTTCTTCTTATTCTTCGTCTTCTTCGTCTTCTTCTCCTTCTTCTTTTTCGTCTTCGTCTTCGTCTTCGGCTTCGTCGTCTTCTTCGTCGTCGTCTTCTTCGTCGTCGTCGTCTTCGTCGTCGTCTTCTTCGTCGTCGTCTTCTTCGTCGTCGTCGTCTTCGTCGTCGTCGTCTTCGTCGTCGTCTTCTTCGTCATCGTCGTCTTCGTCGTCGTCTTCTTCGTCGTCGTCTTCTTCATCGTCTTCGTCTTCGTCGTCGCCTTCTTCGTCGTCATCTTCTTCGTCGTCGTCAACTTCGTCGTCGTCCTCTCACGTCGTCGTCTTCTTCGTCGTCGTCGTCTTCGTCGTCGTCGTCTTCGTCGTCGTCGTCTTCGTCATCGTCTTCTTCGTCGTCGTCTTCTTCGTCGTCGTCCTCTTCATCGTCGTCTTCTTCGTCGTCGTCTTCTTTGTCATCTTCTTCGTCGTCGTCTTCTTCGTCGTCATCTTCTTCGTCGTCGTCTTCTTCGTCGTCGTCTTCTTCGTCGTCGTCTTCTTCGTCGTCGTCTTCTTCGTCGTCGTCTTCTTCGTCGTCGTCTTCTTCGTCATCGTCTTCTTCGTCGTCGTCTTCTTCGTCGTCGTCTTCTTCGTCGTCGTCGTCTTCGTCGTCGTCTTCTTCGTCGTCGTCGTCTTCGTCGTCGTCTTCTTCGTCGTCGTCATCTTCGTCGTCGTCGTCTTCGTCGTCGTCTTCTTCGTCGTCGTCGTCTTCGTCGTCGTCTTCATCGTCGTCTTCTTCGTCATCGTCGTCTTCGTCATCGTCGTCTTCGTCGTCGTCTTCTTCGTCGTCGTCGTCTTCGTCGTCGTCGTCTTCGTCGTCTTCTTCGTCGTCGTCTTCGTCTTCTTTGTCGTCTTCTTCGTCGTCTTCTTCGTCGTCGTCTTCGTCTTCTTCGTCATCTTCTTCGTCTTCTTCTTCTTCTTCTTCTTCTTCTTCTTCTTCTTCTTCTTCTTCTTCTTCGTCTTCTCTTTCGTCTTCTTCTTCTTCTTCTTCTTCTTCTTCTTCTTCGTCTTCTTCTTCGTCTTCTTCTTCTTCTTCTTCTTCTTCGTCTTCGTCTTCGTCTTCGGCTTCGTCGTCTTCTTCGTCGTCGTCTTCTTCGTCGTCGTCGTCTTCGTCGTCGTCTTCTTCGTCGTCGTCTTCTTCGTCGTCGTCGTCTTCGTCGTCGTCGTCTTCGTCGTCGTCTTCTTCATCATCGTCGTCTTCGTCGTCGTCTTCTTCGTCGTCGTCTTCTTCGTCGTCGTCGTCTTCGTCGTCGTCTTCTTCGTCGTCGTCTTCTTCGTCGTCGTCGTCTTCGTCGTCGTCCTCTGCGTCGTCGTCTTCTTCGTCGTCGTCGTCTTCGTCGTCGTCGTCTTCATCGTCGTCTTCTTCGTCGTCGTCGTCTTCTTCGTCGTCGTCGTCTTCGTCGTCGTCGTCTTCGTCGTCTTCTTCGTCGTCGTCTTCGTCTTCTTCGTCGTCTTCTTCGTCGTCTTCTTCGTCGTCGTCTTCGTCTTCTTCGTCAGCTTCTTCGTCTTCTTCTTCTACTTCTTCTTCTTCTTCTTCTTCTTCTTCTTCTTCGTCTACTTTTTCGTCTTCTTCTTCTTCTTCTTCTTCTTCTTCTTCTTCTTCTTCTCTTCTCCTTCTTCTTCTTCTTCGTCTTCGTCTTCGTCTTCGGCTTCGTCGTCTTCTTCGTCGTCATCTTCTTCGTCGTCGTCGTCTTCGTCGTCGTCTTCTTCGTCGTCATCTTCTTCGTCGTCGTCGTCTTCGTCGTCGTCGTCTTCGTCGTCGTCTTCTTCGTCATCGTCGTCTTCGTCGTCGTCTTCTTCGTCGTCGTCTGCTTCGTCATCTTCGTCTTCGTCGTCGTCTTCTTCGTCGTCGTCGTCTTCGTCGTCGTCTTCTTCGTCGTCGTCTTCTTCGTCGTCGTCGTCTTCGTCGTCGTCGTCTTCGTCGTCGTCTTCTTCATCATCGTCGTCTTCATCGTCGTCTTCTTCGTCGTCGTCTTCTTCGTCGTCGTCGTCTTCGTCGTCGTCTTCTTCGTCGTCGTCTTCTTCGTCGTCGTCGTCTTCGTCGTCGTCCTCTGCGTCGTCGTCTTCTTTGTCGTCGTCGTCTTCGTCGTCGTCGTATTCGTCGTCGTCGTCTTCGTCGTCGTCTTCTTCATCGTCGTAGTCTTCGTCGTCGTCGTCGTCTTCTTCGTCGTCGTCATCTTCATCGTCGTCGTCTTCGTCGTCATCTTCTTCATCGTCGTCGTCTTCGTCGTCGTCTCCTTTCACACGCTGAATTTTCGTCACTTCTCCTGTGCTGAAATTTCATTGCATATCGCATGCGGAAATTTCGTCGCTTTATGCATCCTAAAATTTAGTCGCTTTTCTCGTTCTAAATTTACGTCGCTTTTGGCGTTTTGAATTTCAGACACCTTTCGCGTCCTGAATTTTTGTCACTTTTTGCGTGTTGAATTTTCATAGCTTTTCACAGGCTGAATTTTCGTCGCTTTTCATGTGCTGAAATTTTGTCACTTTATGCGTCCTGAAGTTTCATCACATTTCGTGTCCTGAAATTCGTTCGCTTTTACGCGTGCTGAATTTTCGTCGCTTATTGCATGCTGAATTTTCCTCGCTTTTCGCCTGCAGAAATATCGTCACTTTTCTGTGCTGAAATTTCATCGCATATCGCATGCTGAAATTTCGTCGCTTTATGCATCCTTTCGCTTTTCTCGTGCTGAAATGTCGTCACTTTTCACGTCCAGAAGGTTCATCACTTTTCGCATTCGGAATTTTCGTCGATTTTCGTGTGCTGAAATTTCGTTGCTTTTCACATTCTGAAATTTCATCGCTTTATTATTCCTGTAATTTTGTCGCTTTTCATGTCCTGAATTTACGTCGCTTTTGACGTTTCGAATTTTTGTCGCCTTTTTGTCACTTGTGGTGTGCTGAATTTTCGCTGCTTTTCGCTTGCTGAATCTTCGTTGCTTTTTGTGTGCTGAAATTTCGGTGCTTTTCCTGTGTTGAAATTTAGTCGACTTTCATGTGCTGAAATTTCGTCGCTTTTACTTCCTAAATTTCCGTTGCTTTTCTCGTCCTGAATTTTTGTCGCTTTTCGTGTACTGAATCCACGTTGCTTTCGCGTTTTCAATTTTCATCGCCTTTTTTGTCCTTAATTTTTCGTCACGTTTCGCATGCTGAATTTTCGTCACGTGTCGCGTAATGAATTTTCGTCACCTTTTGCGTCCTGAAGGTTCGTCGCTTTTCGCGTGCTGAATTTTCATCGCTTTTCGCGTCCTGAAAGTTCATCACTTTTTGCATGCTGAATTTTCATTGCTTGTCATATCCTGAAGGTTCGTCACTTATCGCCGGCTGAATTTTCGTCGCTTTTCGCATGCTGAATTTTCGTGCCTTTCCATGTGCAGAAATTTTCGTCGCTTTTCCGCTGTTGAAATTTAGTCCTTTATCCCGTCCTGCAATTTCGTTGCTTTATGTATCCTGAAATTTCGTCGCTTTTTGCATCCTGAATTTATGAAGCTTTTGGCATTTTTAATTTTCATCGCTTTTCACGTCCTGAAATTTCGTCGCTTTTCACGTCCTGAAATTTTGTCGCTTCATGCCTCCTGAATTTTTGTCACATTTCGTGTCCTGAAATTTCGTCGCTTTACGCCTGCTGAATTTTCGTCGCTTATTGCATGCTGAATTTTCCTCGCTTTTCACCTGCTGAAATATCGTCACTTTTCCTGTGCTGAAATTTCATCGCATATCGCATGCTGAAATTTCGTCGCTTTATGCATCCTGAATTTACATTGCTTTTGGTGTTTTGAAATTTCATCACTTTGCATGTGCTGAAATTTTGTCACTTAACACGTCCTGAAATTACGTCGCTTTATGCGTCCTGAAGTTTTGTCACTTTTCGAGTCCTGAAATTTCTTTGTTTACGCGTCCTGAAATTTCTTCGCTTTTTGCGCGATGAATTTTCGTCGCTTTTTGCATGCTGAAATTTCCTCGCTTTTCGCGTGCTGAAATTTCCTCACTTTTCACGTCCAGGTTCGTCGCTTTACGCCTGCTGAATTTTTGTCACTGTTGCATGCTGAATTTTCCTCGCTTTTCGCCTGCTGAAATATCGTCACTTTTCCCGTGCTGAAATTTCATCGCATATCGCATGCTGAAATTTCGTCGCTTTACGCGTCCTGAAATTTCATTTGCTTTACATGTCCTGAAATTTCGTTGCTTTTTGCACCCTGAATTTACATTGCTTTTGGCGTTTTGAATTTTCGTCGCTTTGCATGTGCTGAAATTTCGTCACTTTACTCGTCCTGAAATTTCGTCGCTTTATGCGTCCTGAAGTTTCGTCACTTTTCGCATCCTGAAATTTCGTCGTTTACGCGTCCTGAAATTCCGTCGCTTTTTGCTTCCTGAGTTTACATTGTTTTTGGCATTTTTAATTTTCGTCGCATTTTGCGTGCTGAATTTTCGTCGCATTTTGCGTTCTGAATTTTCGTCGCTTTTTGCATGCTGAAATTTCCTCACTTTTCGCGTGCTAAAATTTTGTCGAATTTCACGTCCTGAAATTTCGTCGCTTTTCTCGTCCTGACTTTCTCCCCCTTTTCAGATGATGAATTTTCGTCGCTCTTTGCATTCCAAATTTTCCTCCATTTTAGCAACCTGAATTTTCGTACCTTTTCGAATCCTGAATTTTCGTACCTTTTTGCACCCTGAATTTTCGTCCCTTTCTGCGTCCTGAATTTTTGTCCCGTTTCGCGTCCTAAAGGTTTGTCGCATTTCATGTCCTGAATGTTTGTAGCTTTTCGCATCCTGAATTTCCGTTACTATTCGTGTGCTGAATTTTTGTCGTTTTTCGCGTGCTGAATTTTCGTCGCTTTTTGCATGCTGAATTTTCCTTGCTTTTCGCGTGCTGAAATTTCGTCACTTTCCTTGTGCTGAAATTTCGTTGCTTTTCACTTCCTGAAATTTCGTTGCTTTTCTCGTCCTGAATTTACGTCGCTTTTGGCGTGTTGAATTTTCGACGTCTTTCGCGTCATGAAATTTGGTCACTTTTCGAGTGCTGAAATTTCGTCGCTTATCATGTCCTGAAATTTCTTTGCTTTATGCGTCCTGACGTTTCATTACTCTTCTCGTCCTGAAATTTCGTCGCTTTTTGCATCCTGAATTTACATTGCTTTTGGCGTTTTGAGTTTTCGTCACTTTTCATGTGCTGAAATTTCGTCGCTTTTCATATCCTGAAATTTCGTCGCTTTATGCGTCCCGAAGTTTCGTCGCTTTTCTCATCCTGAAATTTCGTCGCTTTATGATTCCTGAAATTTCGTCGCTTTTTGCATCCTGAAATTTCCTCGCTTTTTACATCTTGAATTTACATTGCTTTTGGCTTTTTCAATTCTTGTCGCCTTTCGCGTCCTGAATTTTCCTCGCTTTTCCCATGCTGAAATGTCATCATTTTTCACGTCCAGAAGGTTCATCGCTTTTCGCCTGCTGAATTTTCGTCACTTTTCGCGTGCTGAATTTTCCGTTGATTTTCGTGTGCTGACATTTCGTCGCTTTTCACATTATGAAATTTCATTGCTTTATTCTTCCTGTAATTATGTTGCTTTTCATGTCCTGAATTTATGTCGCTTTTGACGTTTTGAAATTTCGTCGCCTTTCACGCCCTGAATTTTGGTCACTTGTCCTGTGCTGAATTTTCGATTTTCATGTGCTGAAATGTCGTCGCTTTTTGCTTCATAAATTTTCATGGCTTTTTGCATCCCGAATTTATGTTGCTTTTCGAGTTTTCAATTTTCGTCGCTTTTTGCGGCCTGAATTTTCGTCACTTTTCGTGTGCAAAATTTCCGTCATGATTCGCATGCTGAATTTTCGTCGCCTTTTGCATCCTGAAAGTTTTTCGCATTTCACGTGCTGAATTTTTGTCGCTTTTCGCATCCTGAAAGTGCGTCACTTTTCGTGTGCTGAATTTTCGTCTCCTTTCACACGCTGAATTTTCGTCACTTCTCCTGTGCTGAAATTTCATTGCATATCGCATGCGGAAATTTCGTCGCTTTATGCATCCTAAAATTTAGTCGCTTTTCTCGTTCTAAATTTACGTCGCTTTTGGCGTTTTGAATTTCAGGCACCTTTCGCGTCCTGAATTTTTGTCACTTTTCGCGTGTTGAATTTTCATAGCTTTTCACAGGCTGAATTTTCGTCGCTTTTCATGTGCTGAAATTTTGTCACTTTATGCGTCCTGAAGTTTCATCACATTTCGTGTCCTGAAATTTCGTCGCTTTACGCGTGCTGAATTTTCGTCGCTTATTGCATGCTGAATTTTCCTCGCTTTTCGCCTGCAGAAATATCGTCACTTTTCCTGTGCTGAAATTTCATCGCATATCGCATGCTGAAATTTCGTCGCTTTATTCATCCTGAATTTACATTGCTTTTGGTGTTTTGAATTGTCATCACTTTGCATGTGCTGAAATTTCATCACTTTACACGTCCTGAAATTACGTCGCTTTATGCGTCCTGAAGTTTTGTCACTTTTCGAGTCGTGAAATGTCTTTGTTTACGCGTCCTGAAATTTCTTCGCTTTTTGCGTGCTGAATTTTCGTCACTTTTTGCATGCTGAACTTTCCTCGCTTTTCGCATGCTGAAATTTCCTCACTTTTCATGTCCAGAAGGTTCGTCGCTTTTCGCATGCTGAATTTTCATCACTTTTTGCGTGCTGAATTTTTGTTCCTTTTCTTGTGCTAAAATTTTGTCGAATTTCACGACCTGAAATTTTGTCGCTTTTCTCATCCTGACTTCCTCCCCCTTTTCAGATGATGAATTTTCGTCGCTTTTTGCGTTCAAAATTTTCCTCCATTTTAGCAACCTGCATTTTCGTACCTTTTCGAATCCTGAATTTTCGTACCTTTATGCATCCTGAATTTTCGTCCCTTTCTTTGTCCTGAATTTTCATCCCGTTTCACGTCCTAAAGGTTTGTCGCATTTCACATACTGAATTTTTGTAGCTTTTCGCATCCTGAATTTTCGTTACTATTCGTGTGCTGAATTTTTGTCGCTTTTCGCGTGCTGAATTTTCATTGCTTTTCGCATGCTGAAATTTTGGCACTTTTCGCGTGCAGAATTTTCGTCGCTTTCTGCGTCCTGAAGGTTCCTTGTTTTTCATGTGCTGAATTTTCGTCGCTTCTCGCATGCTGAATTTTCGTCGATTTTCGTGTGCAGAAATTTCGTCACTTTCCACGTTCTGAAATTTTGTCGCGTTATACTGCCTGTAATTTCGTCGCTTTTTGTGTCATGAATTTACGAGGCTTTCAGCGTTGTGAATTTTCAACGCCTTCCACGTCCTGAATTTTCGTCACTTGTCATGTGCTGAATTTTCTTTGCTTTTCATGTGCTGAATTTTCGTCGCTTTTCTAGTCCTGAAATTTCGTTGCTTTTCTCGTCCTGAATTTACGTCGCTTTTGCCGTTTTGAATTTTTTACGCATTTCGCGTCCTGAATTTTTGTCACTTTTCATGTGCTGAATTTTCGTCGCTTTTCACGTGCTGAATTTTCATCACTTTTCACAGGCTGAATTTTCGTCGCTTTTCATGTGCTGAAATTTCGTCGCTTTTCACATCCTGAAATTTCGTCGCTTTACACATCCTGAAATTTCGTCACTTTTTGCATCCTGAATTTACATTGCTTTTGGCGTTTTGAGTTTTCGTCGCTTTTCATGTGCTGAAATTCCGTCGCTTTTCACATCCTGAAATTTCGTCGCTTTATGCGTTCCCGAAGTTTCGTCGCTTTTCTCATCCAGAAATTTCGTCGCTTTACGAGTCCTGAAATTTCGTCGCTTTTTGCATCCTGCAATTTCGTCGCTTATTGCATGCTGAATTTTCCTCGCTTTTCTCGTGCTGAAATGTCGTCACTTTTCACGTCCAGAAGGTTCATCACTTTTCGCATTCGGAATTTTCGTCGATTTTCGTGTGCTGAAATTTCATCGCTTTTCACATTCTGAAATTTCATCGCTTTATTATTCCTGTAATTTTGTCGCTTTTCATTGTCCTGAATTTACGTCGCTTTTGACGTTTCGAATTTTTGTCGCCTTTTTGTCACTTGTGGTGTGCTGAATTTTTGCTGCTTTTCGCTTGCTGAATCTTCGTTGCTTTTTGTGTGCTGAAATTTCGGTGCTTTTCCTGTGTTGAAATTTAGTCGACTTTCATGTGCTGAAATTTCGTCGCTTTTACTTCCTAAATTTCCGTTGCTTTTCTCGTCCTGAATTTTTGTCGCTTTTCGTGTACTGAATCCACGTTGCTTTTCGCGTTTTCAATTTTCATCGCCTTTTGTGTCCTGAATTTTCGTCACGTTTCGCATGCTGAATTTTCGTCACGTTTCGCGTAATGAATTTTCGTCACCTTTTGCGTCCTGAAGGTTCGTCGCTTTTCGCGTGCTGAATTTTCATCGCTTTTCGCGTCCTGAAAGTTCATCACTTTTTGCATGCTGAATTTTCATCGCTTGTCATATCCTGAAGGTTCGTCACTTATCGCCGGCTGAATTTTCGTCGCTTTTCGCATGCTGAATTTTCGTGCCTTTCCATGTGCAGAAATTTTCGTCGCTTTTCCGCTGTTGAAATTTAGTCCTTTATCCCGTCCTGCAATTTCGTTGCTTTATGTATCCTGAAATTTCGTCGCTTTTTGCGTCCTGAATTTATGAAGCTTTTGGCATTTTTAATTTTCGTCGCTTTTCACGTCCTGAAATTTCGTCGCTTTTCACGTCCTGAAATTTCGTCGCTTCATGCCTCCTGAATTTTTGTCACATTTCGTGTCCTGAAATTTCGTCGCTTTACGCCTGCTGAATTTTCGTCGCTTATTGCATGCTGAATTTTCCTCGCTTTTCACCTGCTGAAATATCGTCACTTTTCCTGTGCTGAAATTTCATCGCATATCGCATGCTGAAATTTTGTCGCTTTATGCATCCTGAATTTACATTGCTTTTGGTGTTTTGAAATTTCATCACTTTGCATGTGCTGAAATTTTGTCACTTTACATGTCCTGAAATTACGTCGCTTTATGCGTCCTGAAGTTTTGTCACTTTTCGAGTCCTGAAATTTCGTTGCTTATTGCATGCTGAATTTTCCTCGCTTTTCGCCTGCTGAAATATTGTCACTTTTCCTGTGCTGAAATTTCATCGCATATCGCATGCTGAAATTTTGTCGCTTTATGCATCCTGAATTTACATTGCTTTTGGTGTTTTGAATTTTCATCACTTTGCATGTGCTGAAATTTCGTCACTTTACACGTTCTGAAATTTCGTCGCTTTATTCTTCCTGTAATTTCGTCACATTTCGTGTCCTGAAATTTCGTCGCTTTAGGCGTGCTGAATTTTCGTCGCTTATTGCATGCTGAATTTTCCTCGCTTTATGCATCCTGAATTCACATTGTTTTTGGTGTTTTGAATTTTCATCACTTTGCATGTGCTGAAATTTCGTCACTTTACACATCCTGAAATTACGTCGCTTTATGCGTCCTGAAGTTTCGTCGCTTTTTGCATGATGAAATTTCCTCACTTTTCGCGTGCTGAAATTTCCTCACTTTTCACGTCCAGGTTCGTCGCTTTACGCGTGCTGAATTTTTGTTGCTTATTGCATGCTGAATTTTCCTCGCTTTTCGCCTGCTGAAATATCGTCACTTTTCCCGTGCTGAAATTTCATCGCATATCGCATGCTGAAATTTCGTCGCTTTACGCGTCCTGAAATTTCGTTGCTTTACGTGTCCTGAAATTTCGTTGCTTTTTGCACCCTGAATTTACATTGCTTTTGGCGTTTTGAATTTTCGTCGCTTTGCATGTGCTGAAATTTCGTCACTTTACTCGTCCTGAAATTTCGTCGCTTTATGCGTCCTGAAGTTTCGTCACTTTTCGCATCCTGAAATTTCGTCGTTTACGCGTCCTGAAATTCCATCGCTTTTTGCATCCTGAGTTTACATTGTTTTTGGCAAATTTAATTTCTGGCGCATTTTGCGTTCTGAATTTTCGTCGCATTTTGCGTTCTGAATTTTCGTCGCTTTTTGCAGGCTGAAATTTCCTCACTTTTCGCGTGCTAAAATTTTGTCGAATTTCACGTCCTGAAATTTCGTCGCTTTTCTCGTCCTGACTTTCTCCCCCTTTTCAGATGATGAATTTTCGTTGCTTTTTGCATTCCAAATTTTCCTCCATTTTAGCAACCTGAATTTTCGTACCTTTTCGAATCCTGAATTTTCGTACCTTTTTGCACCATGAATTTTCGTCCCTTTCTGCGTCCTGAATTGTTGTCCCGTTTCGTGTCCTAAAGGTTTGTCGCATTTCATGTCCTGAATTTTTGTAGCTTTTCGCATCCTGAATTTCCGTTACTATTCGTGTGCTGAATTTTTGTCATTTTTCACGTGCTGAATTTTCGTTGCTTTTCTAGTGCTGAAATTTCGTTGCTTTTCACATCCTGAAATTTCGTTGATTTTCTCGTCCTGAATTTACATCGCTTTTGGCGTTTTGAATTTTCGACGCCTTTAGCGTCCTGAATTTTTGTCACTTTTCGTGTGCTGAAATTTCGTCGCTTTTCACGTCCTGAACTTTCATCGCTTTACGCGTCCTGAAATTTCGTCGCTTTTTGTATCCTGAATTTACATTGCTTTTGGCGTTTTGAAGTTTCGTCGCCTAGTGCGTCCTGAATTATCGTCGCATTTTGCGTGCTAAATTTTCGTCGCTTTTTGCATTCTGAATTTTCCTTGCTTTTCGTGTGCTGAAATTTTGTCACTTTCCACGTTCTGAAATTTCGTCGCTTTATTCTTCCTGTAATTTCGTCACATTTTGTGTCCTGAAATTTCGTTGCTTTACATGTCCTGAAATTTCGTTGCTTTTTGCACCCTGAATTTACATTGCTTTTGGTGTTTTGAATTTTCGTCGCTTTGCATGTGCTGAAATTTCGTCACTTTACTCGTCCTGAAATTTCGTCGTTTTACGCGTCCTGAAGTTTCGTCACTTTTCGCATCCTGAAATTTTGTCGTTTACACGTCCTGAAATTCCGTCGCTTTTTGCATCCTGAGTTTACATTGTTTTTGGCATTTTTAATTTTCGTCGCATTTTGCGTGCTGAATTTTCGTCGCATTTTGCGTTCTGAATTTTCGTCGCTTTTTGCATGCTGAAATTTCCTCACTTTTCGCGTGCTAAAATTTTGTCAAATTTCACGTCCTGAAATTTCGTCGCTTTTCTCGTCCTGACTTTCTCCCCCTTTTCAGATGATGAATTTTCGTCGCTCTTTGCATTCCAAATTTTCCTCCATTTTAGCAACCTGAATTTTCGTACCTTTTCGAATCCTGAATTTTCGTACCTTTTTGCACCCTGAATTTTCGTCCCTTTCTGCGTCCTGAATTTTTGTCCCGTTTCGCGTCCTAAAGGTTTGTCGCATTTCATGTCCTGAATTTTTGTAGCTTTTCGCATCCTGAATTTCCGTTACTATTCGTGTGCTGAAATTTCGTCGCTTTATGCATCCTGAATTTACATTGCTTTTGGCGTTTTGAAGTTTCGTCGCCTAGTGCGTCCTGAATTTTCGTCGCATTTTGCGTGCTAAATTTTCGTCGCTTTTTGCATGCTGAATTTTCCTTGCTTTTCGTGTATTGAAATTTCATCACTTTTCCTGTGGTGAAATTTCATCGCATATAGCGTGCTGCAATTTCGTTGCTTTATGCGTCCTGAAATTTTGTTGCTTTTCACGTCCTGAATTTACGTCGCTTTAGGCGTTTTGAATTTTCGACGCCTTTCGCGTCCTGAATTGTTGTCACTTTTCGTCGCTTTTCACGTGCTCAATTTTCATCGCTTTTCACAGGATGAATTTTCGTCGCTTTTCATGTGCTGAAATTCCGTCGCTTTTCACATACTGAAATTTCGTCGTGTTACACGTCCTGAAATTTCGTCACTTTTTGCATCCTGAATTGCTTTTGGCGTTTTGAGTTTTCGTCGCTTTACATGTGCTGAAATTTCGTCGCTTTTCACATCCTGAAATATAGTCGCTTTATGCGTCCCGAAGTTTCGTCACTTTTCTCATCCACAAATTTCGTCACTTTACGTGTCCTGAAATTTCGTTGCTTTTCGTGTCCTGAATCCACGTTGCTTTTCGCGTTTTCAATTTTCATCGCCTTTTGTGTCCTGAATTTTCGTCACTTTTCATGTGCAGCATTTTCGTCACGTTTCGCATGCTGAATTTTCATCACGTTTCGCGTGATGAATTTTCGTCACCTTTTGCGTCCTGAAAGTTCGTCGCTTTTCGCGTGCTGAATTTTCATCGCTTTTCGCGTCCTGAAAGTTCGTCACTTTTTGCATGCTGAATTTTCATCGCTTTTTGTATCCTGAAGGTTCGTCACTTTTCACCGACTGAATTTTCGTCGCTTTTCGCGTGCTGAATTTTCATGCCGTTCCATGCTGAATTTTCGTTGCTTTTCCGCTGTTGAAATTTAGTCGTTTATCCCGTCCTGCAATTTCGTTGCTTTATGTATCCTGAAATTTCGTCGCTTTTAGCGCCCTGAATTTATGAAGCTTTTGGCATTTTTAATTTCCGTCGCCTATCGAGTGCTGAAATTTCGTCGCTTTTTACGTCCTGAAATTTCGTCGCTTCATGCGTCCTGAATTTTCATCGCTTATTGCATGCTGAATTTTCCTCGCTTTTCGCCTGCTGAAATATCGTCACTTTATGCATCCTGAATTTACATTGCTTTTGGTGTTTTGAATTTTCATCGCTTTGCATGTGCTGAAATTTCGTCACTTTACACGTCCTGAAATTACGTCGCTTTATGCGTCCTGAAGTTTTGTCACTTTTCGAGTCGTGAAATTTCTTCGTTTACGCGTCCTGAAATTTCTTCGCTTTTTGTGTGCTGAATTTTCGTCGCTTTTTGCATGCTGAACTTTCCTCGCTTTTCGCGTGCTGAAATTTCCTCACTTTTCACGTCCAGAAGGTTCGTCGCTTTTCGCATGCTAAATTTTCGTCACTTTTTGCGTGCTGCATTTTTGTTCCTTTTCTTGTGCTAATATTTTGTCGAATTTCACGACCTGAAATTTGGTCGCTTTTCTCGTCCTGACTTTCTACCCCTTTTCAGATGATGAATTTTCATCGCTTTTTGCATTCAAAATTGTCCTCCATTTTAGCAACCTGCATTTTCGTACCTTTTAGAATCCTGAATTTTCGTACTTTTCTGCATCCTGAATTTTCGTCCCTTTCTGTGTCCTGAATTTTCATCCCGTTTCACGTCCTAAAGGTTTGTCGCATTTCACATACTGAATATTTGTAGCTTTTCGCATCCTGAATTTTCGTTACTATTCGTGTGCTGAATTTTTGTCGCTTTTCGCATGCTGAATTTTCATTGCTTTTCGCATGCTGAAATTTCGGCACTTTTCCCGTGCAGAATTTTCGTCGCTTTCCGCGTCCTGAAGGTTCCTTGTTTTTCATGTGCTGAATTTTCGTCGCTTCTCGCATGCTGAATTTTCATCGATTTTCGTGCGCTGAAATTTCGTCACTTTCCACGTTCTGAAATTTTGTCGCTTTAATACTTCCTGTAATTTCGTCGCTTTTTGTGTCATGAATTTACGAGGCTTTCGGCGTTGTGAATTTTCAACGCCTTCCACGTCCTGAATTTTCGTCACTTGTCGTGTGCTGAAATTTCTTTGCTTTTCACATCCTGAAATTTCGTTGCTTTTCTCGTCCTGAATTGACGTCGCTTTGGCGTTTTGAATTTTTGACGCCTTTCGCGTCCTGAATTTTTGTCACTTTTCGTGTGCTGAATTTTCGTCGCTTTTAACGTGCTGAATTTTCATCACTTTTCATAGGCTGAAATTTCGTCGCTTTTCACATCCTGAAATTTCGTCGCTTTACACATCCTGAAATTTTGTCACTTTTTGCATCCTGAATTTACATTGCTTTTGGCGTTTTGAGTTTTCGTCGCTTTTCATGTGCTGAAATTTCGTCGCTTTTCACATCCTGAAATTTCGTCGCTTTTTGCGTTCCCGAAGTTTCGTCGCTTTTCTCATCCAGAAATTTAGTCGCTTTACGAGTCCTGAAATTTCGTCGCTTTTTGCATCCTGCAATTTCGTCGCTTTTTGCATGCTGAATTTACATTGCTTTTGGCATTTTCAATTTTTGTCGCCTTACGCGTCCTGAAATTTCGTCACTTTTTGCGTGCTGAAATTTAGTCGCTTTTTGCATGCTGAATTTTCCTCGCTTTTCCCGTGCTGAAATGTCATCACTTTTCACGTCCAGGTTCATCACTTTTCGCATGCTGAATATTCGTCACTTTTCGCGTGCTGAATTTTCGTCGATTTTCGTGTGCTGAAATTTCGTCGCTTTTCACATTCTGAAATTTCATCGCTTTATTCTTCCTGTAATTTTGTCGCTTTTCATGTCCTGAATTTATGTCGCTTTTGACGTTTCGAATTTTTGTCGCCTTTTTGTCACTTGTGGTGTGCTGTTTTTTCGCTGCTTTTCGCTTGCTGAATCTTCGTTGCTTTGTGTGCTGAAATTTCGGTGCTTTTCCTGTGTTGAAATTTAATCGACTTTCATGTGCTGAAATTTCATCGCTTTTTGCTTCCTAAATTTCCGTTGCTTTTCTCGTCCTGAATCCACGTTGCTTTTCGCGTTTTCAATTTTCATCGCCTTTTGTGTCCTGAATTTTCGTCACTTTTCATGTGCAGCATTTTCGTCACGTTTCGCATGCTGAATTTTCGTCACATTTCACGTGATGAAATTTCGTCGCTTTATGCATCCTGAAGTTTCGTCACTTTTCGCGTCCTGAAATTTCGTCGTTTACGCGTCCTGAAATTTCGGCGCTTTTTGCATCCTGAATTTACATTGTTTTTGGCATTTTGAATTTTCATCGCCGTTCGCGTCCTGAATTTTCCCGCATTTTGCGTGCTGAATTTTCGTCACGTTTTGCATGCTAAAATTTTGTCGAATTTCACGTCCTGAAATTTTCTCGTCCTGACTTTCTCCCCCTTTTCAGATGATGGATTTTCGTTGCTTTTTGCATTCAAAATTTTGCTCCATTTTAGCAACCTGAATTTTCGTACCTTTTCGAATCCTGAATTTTCGTACCTTTCTGCATCATGAATTTTTGTCCCTTTCTGCGTCCTGAATTTTTTCCCGTATCGCATCCTAAAGGTTTGTCGCATTTCACATCATGAATTTTTGTAGCTTTTCGCATCCTGAATTTTCGTTACTATTTGTGTGCTGAATTTTTGTCGCTTTTCGCGTCCTGAAGGTTAGTTGTTTTACATGTGCTGAATTTTCGTCGCTTCTCGCATGCTGAATTTTCGTCGATTTTCGTGTGCTGAAATTTCGTCACTTTCCACGTTCTGAAATTACGTTGCTTTATTCTTCCTGTAATTTCGTCAATTTACGAGGATTTTGTTGTCAATTTTCGTTGCGTTTCACTTCCCGAATTTTCGTCACTTGTCGTGTGCTGAATTTTCTTCACTTTTCGTGTGCTGAATTTACGGCGCTATTCCTGTGCTGAAATTTCGTCGATTTTCATGTGTTGAAATTTCGTAGCTTTTCGCGTCCTGAATGTCGTTGGTTTTCTAGTGCTGAATTTTCGTTGCTTTTCTAGTGCTGAATTTTCGTCGCTTTTCTAGTGCTGCAATTTCGTCACTTTATGCGTCCTGAAATTTCGTCGCTTTTCTCATCCTGAATTTACGTCGCTTTTGGCGTTTTGAATTTTCGACGACTTTCGCGTCCTGAATTTTTGTCACTTTTCGTGTGCTGAATTTTTGTCGCTTTTCACGTGCTGAATTTTGATCGCTTTTCACAGGCTGAATTTTCATTGCTTTTCATGTGCTGAAATCTCGTCGCTTTTCACGTCCTGACATTTCGTCACTTTACACGTCCTGAAATTTCGTCGCTTTTTGCATCCTGAATTTACATTGCTTTTGGCGTTTTGAATTTTCATCGCTTTTCATTTGCTGAAATTCAGTCACCTGAAATTCAGCCCCCTGAAATTTCATTGCATTTTGCGTCCTAAAATGTCGTCGCTTTTTGTGTCCTGAATTTACGTCGCTTTCGCATGCTGAATTTTCGTCACTTTACGCGTGCTGAATTTTCGTCGCTTTTCACATCCTGAATTCACGTCGCTTTTCACGTGCTTCATTTGTGTCACTTTTCGCACGCTACATTTTCATCACTATTCGCGTCCTGAAGGTTTGTCGCCTTTCGCATGCTGAATTTTTGTCCCTTTTCGTGTGCTGAAATTTAGTCGCCTTTTGCTTTCTGAAATAAATTTCGTCGCTTTTTGCATCCTGTATATTTGTCGCATTTCATGTCCTGAAATTTAGTTGCTTTTCGCGTCCTGAAAGTTTTCCCTTTTTGCATTCTGCATTATAGAAACATAGAACATAGAAACATAGAAAATAGGTGCAGGAGGAGGCCATTCGGCCCTTCGAGCCATTCATTGTGATCATGGCTGATCGTCCCCTATCACTAACCCATGCCTGCCTTCTCCCCATAGCCCTTGACTCCACTAGCCCCTAGAGCTCTATCTAACTCGGTCTTAAATCCATCTAGTGACTTGGCCTCTGCTGTGGCAGGGAATTCCATAAATTCACAACTCTCTTTGTGAAAAAGTTTTTTCTCACCTCAGTCTTAAATGACCTCCCCTTTATTTTAAGACTGTGGCCCTTGGTTCTGGACTCGCCCAACATTGGGAACATTTTTCTTGCATCTAGCTTGTCCACTCCTTTTGAAATTTTATATGTTTCTATAAGATTCCCCCTCAAGCCTAATCTTTTCAATCTTTCCTCACATGACAGTCCCGCCATCTAAGAGATCAATCTCATGAACCTAAGCTGCTCTGCCTCAATCATAAGGATTTCCTTCCTCAAATTAGGAGACCAAAACTGTACACAATACTCTAGATGTGGTCTCACCAGAGCCCCAAACAACTGCAGAAGAACCTCTTTACACCTATACTGAAATCTTCTTGTTATGAAGGCCAACATTCCATTAGCTTTCTTCACTGCCTGCTGTACCTGTAAGCCAACTCTCAGTGACCGTTGTACAAGGACGCCCAGGTCTCACTGCACTTCCCCCTTACCTAACCTAACCCCATTGAGATTATAATCTGCCCCCTTGTTTTTGCCGCCAAAGTGGATAACCTCACATTTATCTATATTATACTGCATCTGCCATGCATCTGCCCACTCACTCAACCTGTCCAGGTCACCCTGCGACCTCCTAACATCCTCTTCACAGTTCACACTGCCACCCAGCTTTGTGTCATCCGCAAACTTGCCAGTGTTGCTCCTAATTCCCTCTTCCAAATCATTAATATATATGGTAAACAGTTGCGGCCCCAACACCGAGCCTTGTGGCACTCCACTCGCCACTGCCTGCCATTCTGTAAAGGACCCGTTCACTCCTGCTCTTTGCTTCCGATCTGCCAACCAATTTTCTATCCATGTCAACACCCTATCCCCAATACCATGTGCTCTAATTTTAGTCACCAATCTCCTGTGTGGTACCTTATCAAAGGCTTTCTGAAAGTCTAGATACACTACATCCACTGGCACCCCTTCTTCCATTTTGCTTGTCACATCCTCAAAAAATTCCAGAAGATTAGTCAAGCATGATTTCCCTTTCATAAATCCATGTTGACTTGGACTAATCATGTTACTGCTATTCAAATGCCCCATTATTATCTCTTTCATAATTGACTCCAGCATCTTTCCCACCACCGAAGTCAGGCTAACTGGTCTGTAATTCACCGTTTTCTCCCTCGCTCCTTTCTTGAAAAGTGGGATAACATTAGCTATCCTCCAATCCACAGGAACTGACCCTGAATCTATTGAACATTGGAAAATGATCACCAATGCGTCCACTATTTCTAGAGCCACCTCCCTGAGAACCCTGGGAAGCAGACCATCAGGCCCAGGGGATTTATTATCCTTCAGTCCCATTAGCCTACCCAATACTATTTCTCGCCTAATGAAAATTTCTTTCAGTTCCTCTACCCCCTTAGATCCTCTGTCCTTCAGTACATCTGGGAGATTGTTTGTGTCTTCCACAGTGAAGACAGATCCGACGTACCTATTCAACTCTTCCGCCATTTCCTTGTTTCCCATAATAATTTCACCCGTGTCTGCCTTCAAGGGACCCACATTTGACCTTGCTACTCTTTTTCCCTTAACATATCGAAAGAAGCTTATACTGTCCTTCTTTATATTACTGGCCAGCTTCGCTTCATACTTCATCTTTTCAGCCCGTATTGCCCGCTTTGTTTCCTTCTGTTGTACTATGAACGTTTTCCAATCCTCTGGCTTCCGGCTACTCTTTGCTGTGTTATACATCTTTTCTTTTAGTTTTATTCTATCCCTAACTTCTCATGTCAGCCACGGTTGCCTCCTACTCCCCTTAGAATCTTTCTTCCTTTTTGGAATGAAATGATCCTGCAACTTCCGGATTATGCTGATAAATTCCTGCCATTGCTGTTCCACCGTCATTCCTGTTACGATCCCTTTCCAGCTCCCCTCTCATGTCTTCATAGTCCCCTTTGTTCAACTGCATCACTGCCACTTCCGATTTAACGTTCTCCTTCTCAAATTGCAGATTCAAACTAAGCATATTATGATCACTACCTCCAAGCGGTTCCTTTACCTCGAGTTCTCTTATCATATCTGGTTCATTGGACACCACTAAATCCAGAATTGCCCTTTCTCTGGTCGGCTCCATTACAAGCTGCTCTAAGAATTCATCTCGGAGGCATTCTACAAACTCTCTTTATTCGTGTCCTGAACCAACTTGATTTTCCAAGTCTACCTGCATATTGAAATCTCCCATCACCACAGTGGCATTACCTTTGGGTTTTTTTTTTGAAAATATTTTTTATTGGAGATAAGTACGCAACCTATTTACATCATTACAGTCTTACATTTTTAAATTGATAATATTGTCAATTATTATTACATTGTCTCCAATTCCTTTTGCCTTTTTTTTTTAAATCTAAATAGAACTAAAGAGATAGATGAAGTAAAGAAAGAAAAGAAAGAGAAGAAAAACAAAACAAAAAACCAAAAACAAAAACAAAAAACAAAACAAAAACAAAAAAAAAAAGAAAGGAAAAAGATAGTTAAAGAAGAATGGAAAAATTTATTAAAATAAAAAACTTCATTCGAGATATATTCGTACATTTCTAAGTATAGCATTTCATCCATTCTTTAGTCCGAGTGCTAGTCAGGTTCCTGTGCTGAACTATTCTGACCCTTTAAGTAATCAATAAAAGGAGACCATGTTCCAACGAATAATTCCTGTTTGTCCAACAGGGAGAATCTGATTCTTTCCACGTTTAAGGTCTCCGTCATTTCTATAATCCACATTTTGATTGTGGGGGTCGTAGGGCCTTTCCAAAATTTTAGAATTAATTTTTTTCCTGTTATTAAACTATAATCAATAAAGTTTCTTTGTGTTGTTCTAAATGTTTGATTTAATTCTAATATTCCAAGTATTATTAATTTTGGATCTGGGTCCAATTGTGTGCTGGTTATTTTAGATATTATACTGAAAATATTTACCCAGAATTTTTTAATTTTTATACAGTTTGCAAGCATATGAGATAAGGTAGCTTCTAAATGTTGACATTTATCACATATAGGTGAGATATGTTGAAAGATTTTATGTAGTTTTGTTTTTGAATAATGTAACCTATGTATTACTTTAAATTGTATTAGAGAATGTCTGGCGTTTAATGAACATTGATGTATGTGTTGCAAACTTTCTTCCCAAGTATCTTTCGTTATTATTTGATTTAATTCTTTTTCCCATGTTTGTCTGTGTAAGTCCGTCGATGGAATGTCACTGTCTAATAAGATATTATATATATAAGATATTAATTTTTCTGTATTAGGATGTTTGTTCCAACATTCATCAAGAATTTCTGAATTTCTAATTCGAAAATTTTGAGTATTCGATTTTACATAATCTCTAAGTTGAAGATATCTGAAATAATCATTTCCTCGAAGTCCATAAGTCTGTTGCAACTCCTGAAATGTCAGAAAAGTGCCTTCCTTGTAAAGTTGTCCCATATTTTTAATTCCATAATTCTTCCATTGTGTAAAACCCCCGTCCAACCATGAAGGCTTAAACAAAGGGTTATTCACAATTGGAAAAAGTGATAAATTATCTAATTTTAATGTCTTTTTTAATTGTTTCCAAATTCGTATAGCACTAAATATTATAGGGTTTTCCCTATAAATGTTTTTGTTTAATTTAGACGTAGCAAATAATATCGAACCAATATCAAAAGGTAAACAATCTTCCTTTTCCATTTTTAACCAGTCTGGTTGATGATCTATTTCTTCCAACCAGAAATTCATATTTTTAATATTAACTGCCCAGAAATAAAACAAAAAGTTGGGTAAAACCAAGCCTCCATTTATTTTTGATTTACACAAATGTCTTTTGTTTATCCTATGATTCTTATAATCCCAGATAAAATCATTAACAATAGAGTCCAGTTTAAAAAAAAAGTTTTTTGCCAGATATATCGGAATTGTCTGAAAAAGGTATAATATTTGCGGTAAAAAAATCATTTTTATGGCATTAATTTTGCCAACCATTGAGATAGGAAGTGTTTTCCAGTATTGAATATTCTTATGTAGTTTATTCAGTAATGGTGGAAAATTTGCTTTAAATAATGATGTATATATCTTAGTTACATAAATACCTAGATATTTAAATTTTTCCTTTACTATTTTAAATGGAAATTGTTGTATTATCTGTTTGTTATGTTCCCTTATTGGCATAATTTCATTTTATTCCAATTTATTCTGTATCCTGAAAGTGAACCAAATTGGGTTATTAGCTTTAATAAGTTTGGAATACTAATTTCTGGTTTTGTAATGTAAATTAATACATCATCTGCGTAAAGAGAAATTTTATTCACTGTGTCCTTTGTGTTATACCCATGTATTTCCGGAAGCCCCCTGACTCTTTCTGCAAGTGGCTCAATAGCAAGCGCAAATAATAATGGAGATAACGGGCATCCTTGTCTACAACCTCTAGATAGGCTAAATTTAGATGACGACCTTTGGTTTGTTAATATTCTAGCCGTGGGATTTGTATATAACAGTTTTATCCATGTACAGAATTTCTCCCCTAGCTGCATATTTTCCATCACCGAAAATAAATAAGACCATTCGACCTGATCAAATGCTTTTTCAGCGTCAAGTGAGATTATTGCTAGATCTTCATTAATAATTCTCTTGGAATATATAATATTAAATAATCTTCTTAGATTATAATATGAGTACCGTTTCTGAATAAAGCCTGTTTGGTCAGGGTGTATTAATTTATTCATCACTGTACTTAATCTATGCGCTAGTATTTTAGTTAATATTTTCTGATCTGTATTTAAAAGTGCAATTGCTCTATATGATCCCGGGTCTTCCGGATCTTTATCAGCTTTAGGAATAAGTGTTATTATAGATTAATTTAAAGTGTCTGGAAGTTTCTGTTGAGTATAGATATCCTCATACAGTCTTTGTAAACGTGGGCAGAGCAAATCATAATTTTGTTTATAAAATTCGGAGCCTAAACCATCTGGTCCTACTGCTTTACCATTTTTTAAAGAGCCAATAGACTCCTCAATATCTTTTATCGTAATCTCCCTTTCTAATAATTCTCTATCGTTTGAATCTAAACCTTTTAAATTACATTTTAGTAAAAAATCTGCTATTCCTTCTGATTGTACTACGGTTTTAGTTGAATAAAGGTTATGATAGTATTGGAGAAATCTATCATTTATGTCCTTGGGCATTTTTAATAATTCTCCTGTCTCTGTTCTAATTTTATGAATTATTTTTTCCCCTTCCATTTTTCATAACTGACGTGCTAATAGTTTTTGTGGTTTGTCTCCAAATTCAAAATGTAATTGTTTGGTTTTTTGATAAAGATTTATTACTTGTTCTGAATACATTTTATTTAATTTATATTTCAATACAGCAATTTTATTATGTTTTGAAATAGATGGCATTCTCGCATTTTCTATATCTAGTTGCTTAATTTCACTTTCCAATGTTTGTTGCTTAATCCTGTTCTCTTTATTATAAAATGCTTGAGCAGAAATTAATGTACCTCGAACAAACGCTTTAAACGTTTCCCACATAAGAGAAGTAGGTGTGTCAGGGTTGTCATTTACCTCAAAAAATATTTGAATCTGTTTAATAATATATTCCTGGCATGATCTTTCGTTCAAAATTTGTGGGTTAAATCTCCAATATGCTTGTTTCTCAGACATTCCATTTAATTTAATCATGAATGTTACAGGTGCGTGATCTGAGATTATAATGTTATGGTATTTTGAATTATAAATAAATGGGATAAACGTAGAGTCAACTAAAAAATAATCTATTCTTGAGTATGTTTTATGTACTGGTGAGTAAAATGAATATTCCCGTCCAGTTGGGTTTTCTATTCTCCAGACATCCTTAATATTAGTAGTATTAATAAATGAATTTAGAAATACACTTGATTGAGATTTTACTTTTTTTTGCCTTGATGATCTAGCTAAGTATGAATCTAATGTACAATTGAAGTCTCCTCCAATTATTAATTTATATTGTGTAAATTCAGGAATTTTATTAAATGTTTTATTAAAAAACATGGGGTTATCAAAGTTAGGCCCATATACATTAAGTTAGGCCCATATACTTTTTCTCCATTTAACTCTCCAACTAATATAATATATCTACCATCAATATCCACTATTGTTGAAGAGTTCGTAAAAGGTATTCCTTTACGAATTAATATTGCAACTCCTCTGGACTTATGGGAAAAATAGGAATGATATGATTCAGCGATCCACTTAGCTTTAAGTCTATGTTGAGATTCCTTTTTAAGGTGTGTTTCTTGGAGAAATATTATATCTGTTTTGATTAAATTTAGATGTGCCAAAACTTTACCTCTCTTAATTGGTTCATTGATTCCCTTGACATTCCAACTACAAAATGTTATTCCCTGACCCCCTCTTGTCATATTAACATCTTGCATATTGTTTCTAAGGTGGTATATAACCGAGCAGAAGGTACAACACATAAGACCTGACCCTGCTCCCGAACTTCAGATAGATGAATTTAAAATCATATACATCGCTCTTCCGAACACATCTCCTTGTATTAGTCTTGTTTTTCCATTCAAACATTAAGTTATAAACATATTTAAAGTGAAAAAAGTGATAGAATTGATTAGTATAGGGTGAAAGAAAAAGAACTACATCTACAATTCGTGTAGTTAGTGAAGGCATTACCTTTGTTACATGCCAGTTTTAACTCCTGCTGCAACTTACACCCTACATCCGGGCTACTATTTGGGGGTCTGCACATAACACCAATTAGTGTCTTCTTGCCTTTACAATTTCTCAACTCAATCCACAGTGACTCTACCTCGTCAGTCCCTATGTCTTCCCTCGCAAGGCACTGAATTCCATCCCTCACCAGCAGAGCTACCCCCCTCCTCTGCCCACCTGCCTGTCCTTTCTATAGGATGAATAACCCTGAATATTAAGTTCCCAGGCCCGATCCTCCTGCAACGTCTCAGTAATCCCCACAATGTCATATCTACCAACCTCTAACTGAGCCTCAACATCATCTACTTTACATCTTATACTCCGCGCATTCATATACAATACTTTTAATTCCATACGCATCTCACCTTTCACATCGATCCCTATTACACTTGGCCATACTCTCCCATCCGTTTGTGAGCTTCCTTTCCCGTTAATTCTGGGGTCATTAACCATCCCTTTACTCTCTTTCCCTTATGTTGCCTTTCATGTCCTCAATTTACATCGCTTTTCGTGTGCTGAAATTTAGTCACTTTTCGCATCCTGAAATTTCGTCGCTTTACGCGTCCTGAAATTTCATCGCTTTTTGCATCCTCAATTTGCATTTCTTTTGGCGTTTTGAATTTTTGTCGCGTTTGCGTCCTGAATTTTCGTCGCTTTTCACGTGTTGAAATTTCGTCGCTTTTCGCGTGCTGAATTTTCATCACTTTTCACATCCTGAAGGTTCATCGCGATTTTGCATGCTCAATTATCGTCGCTTTTCGCGTGGTGAATTTTCGTCGCTTTTCTTGTGCTGAAATTTCGTAACTTTTCACATCCTGAAATTTTGTTGCATTTCACGTCCTGAATTTTTGTCATTTTCGTGTGGTGAATTTTTGTCGCTCTTCGCGTGCTAAATTTTCTTCGCTTTTCGCGTCCTGAAGGTTCGTCACTTTTTGCGTCCTGAATTTTCATCACTTTTCGCAGGCTGAATTTTCGTCCCTTTCTGCCTCCTGAATTTTTATCCCGTTTTGCGTCCTAAATGTTTGTCGCGTTTCACGTCCTGAATGTTTGTAGTGGTGGAAACGGACTAGGGGATGCCGCTGATTGCCTTGTACCCAGGGTAAGGCTTTGTATTGAATCCAGGGTAAGGCTTTGTATATTATCCTAGGTACAGAAGGGGAGAATGAGGGCCAGGGCAGTTTACTGTTCTGGATGTCAGATGTGGGAGGTCATGGAGTCTGATACCCCTCCAGACGTCCACATCTGCGCCAGGTGTGTACAGATGGGGCTCCTAAGGGACCGTGTTAGGAACCTGGAGCAGCAGCTCGATGACCTCTGTCTGATCAGGGAGAGTGAGGAGGTTATAGAAAGGAGTTATAGGGAGGTGGTCACTCCAAGACCATGGGAGGCAGGCACGTGGGTCACTCTTAGGAAGGGCAAGGGGCTGAGGCAGGGAATAGTGAGTACCCCAGTGGCTGTACACCTAGAAAATAAGTACTCCTGTTTGAGTACGGTTGGGGGGGGGACAGCCTTCCTGTGGGTAGCGACAGCGGCCGGGCCTCCGGCACAGAGACTGGCCCTGTTGCTCAGAAGGGTAGGGAAAAGAAGAGGAGGGCACTAGTAATAGGGGGACGGATAGGCGATTCTGTGGACGCAGTCAGGAGACCCGGATAGTAGTTTGCCTCCCTGGTGCCAGGGTCAGGGATATGTCTGAACGCGTCCAAGATATCTTGAAATCTGAGGGAGAGGAGCCTGAGGTCGTGGTACATATAGGTACCAATGACTTAGGTAGAAAGAGAGAAGAGGTCCTGAAAGGAGAATTTAGGGAGATGGGAGGAGAGCTAAGGAGAAGGACCAAAAAAATAACAATCTCAGGATTACTACCTGTGCCACGAGACAGCGAGAGTAGGAATAGAATGAGGTGGAGGATAAATGCATGGCTGAGGGACTGGTGCAGTGGGCAGGGATTCAAGTTTCTGGATCATTGGGCCCTCTTTTGGGGAAGGTTTGACCTGTACAAAAAGGTTGGGTTGCACTTGAACCCGAGGGGGACCAATATCCTGGCGGGGAGATTTGCAAAGGCAACTGGGGAGACTTTAAACTAGAACGGTTGGGGGGAGGGACTCGAATAATTAAAGCTAGTAGTCAGGGTGTGAGGCAGGAGGCAGAGAAGGAAGCACTCGGACCCAAAATGTAGGGGAGAAAGAAGAAAAAGATAATAAACAGAGAATAAGTGGTGGTGGGTTTCTTAAATGTGTATATTTAAATGCTAGGAGCATTGTAAGAAAGGTGGATGAGCTTAAGCCTGGATTGACACCTGGAAGTATGATGTTGTGGCGATCAGTGAAACATGGTTGCAGGAGGGCTGTGAGTGGAAACTAAATATTCCAGGATTTCGTTGTAAAGGTGTGATAGAGTGGGAGGGGCAAGAGGTGGGGATGTTGCATTGCTTGTCAAGGAAGATATTACAGCAGTGCTTTGGCAGGATAGATTAGAGGGCTCGTATAGGGAGGCTATTTGAGTGGCTGAGAAATGGGAAAGGGGTAGCAACACTTATAGGGGTGTATTATAGACCGCCTAATGGAGAGCGAGAATTGGAAGAGCAAATATGTAAGGAGATAGCAGATATTAGTAGTAAGCACAAGGTAGTGATTGTGGGAGATTTCAATTTTCCACACATTGACTGGGAAGCACATTCTATAAAAGGGCTGGATGGTTTGGAGTTTGTAAAATGTGTGCAGGATAGTTTTTTGCAGCAATACATGGAGGTACCTACAAGAGAAGGGGCAGTGCTGGACCTCCTGTTAGGAAATGAGACAGGGCAGGTGGCGGAGGTATGCATTGTGGAGCACTTTGGGTCCAGTGATCGCAATACCATTAGTTTCAATATAATTATTGAGAGGGTCAGAACTGGACCTAAGGTTAAGATTTTTGACTGGAGAAAGGCTAACTTTGAGGAGATGCGAAAGGATTTAAAAGGAGTGAATTGGGACGTTTTGTTGTATGGGAAGGATGTAGTAGAGAAATGGAGGACATTTAAAGGTGAAATTTTAAGAGTACAGAATCTTTATGTTCCTGTTCGGTTGAAAGGAAACAGTAAAAATTGGAAAGAGCCATGGTTTTCAAGTGAAATTGGACACGGTTCGGAAAACGAGAGAGATCTACAATAATTATAGGCGGCATGGCGTAAATGAGGTGCTGCAGGAGTATAAAGAATGTAAAAAGAATCTTAAGAAAGAAATTAGAAAAGCTAAAAGAAGATATGAGGTTGCTTTGGCAAGTAAGGTGAAAGTAAACCCAAAGGGTTTCTACAGCTATATTAATAGCAAAAGGATAACAAGGAATAAAATTGGTCCATTAGAGAGTCAGGGTGGACAGCTATCTGCAGAGCCAAAAGAGATGGGGGAGATATTGAACAATTTATTTTCTTCGGTATTCACCAAGGAGAAGGATATTGAATTATGTGAGGTAAGGGAAACGAGCAGAGTAGCAATGGAAACTATGAGATTTAAAGAAGAGGAAGTGTGGGCATTTGTGAAAAATATGAAAACCGATAAGTTTCCAGGTCCTGACAGGATATTCCCTAGGACATTGAGGGAAGTTAGTGTAGAAATAGCAGGGGCTATGACAGAAATATTTCAAATGTCATTAGAAACAGGAATAGTGCCGGAGGATTGGCGTACTGCGCATGTTGTTCCATTGTTTAGAAAGGGATCTAAGAGTAAACCTAGCAATTATAGACCTGTTAGTTTGACGTCAGTGGTGGGCAAATTAATGGAAAGGATACTTAGGGATAATATATATATAAGCATCTGGATAAACAGGGTCTGATGAAGAACAGTCAACATGAATTTGTGCCTGGAAGGTCATGTTTGACTAATCTTCTTGAATTTTTCGAAGAGGTTACTAGGGAAATTGATGAGGGTAAAGCAGTGGATGTTGTCTATATGGACTTCAGTAAGGCCTTTGACAAGGTTCCTCATGGAAGGTTGGTTAAGAAGATTCAATTGTTGGGTATTAATGGTGGAGTAGCAAGATGGATTCAACAGTGGCTGAATGGGAGATGCCAGAGAGTAATGGTGGATGGCTGTTTGTCAGGTAGGAGGCCGGTGACTAGTGGGGTGCCTCAGGGGTCTGTGTTGGGTCCACTGTTGTTTCTCATGTACATCAATGATCTGGATGATGGTGTGGAAAATTGGATTAGTAAGTATGCAGATGATACTAAGATAGGTGGTGTTGTGGATAATGAAGTAGATTTTCAAAGTCTACAGAGAGATTTAGGCCATTTGGAAGAGTGGGCTGAAAGATGGCAGATGGAGTTTAATGCTGATAAATATGAGGTGCTACATCTTGGCAGGACAAATCAAAATAGGACGTACATGGTAAATGGTAGCGAATTGAGGAATGCAGTTGAACAGAGGGATCTAAGAATAACTGTGCATAGTTCCCTGAAGGTGGAATCTCATGTAGATAGGGTGGTAAAGAAAGCTTTTGGTGTGCTGGCCTTTGAGTATAGAATGACTCAGAGCATTGAGTATAGAAGTGGGGATGTAATGTTAAAATTGTACAAGGCATTGGTGAGGCCAATTCTGGAGTATGGAGTACAATTTTGGTCGCCTAATTATAGGAAGGATGTCAACAAAATAGAGAAAGTACAGAGGAGATTTACGAGAATGTTGCCTGGGTTTCAGCAACTAAATTACAGAGAAAGGCTGAACAAGTTAGGTCTTTATTCTTTGGAGCGCAGAAGGTTAAGGGGGGACTTGATAGAGGTCTTTAAAATGATGAGAGGGATAGACAGAGTTGACGTGGATAAGCTTTTCCCATTGAGAGTAGGGAAGATTCAAACAAGAGGACATGACTTGAGAATTAAGGGACAGAAGTTTAGGGGTAACATTAGGGGGAACTTCTTTACTCAGAGAGTGGTAGCTGTGTGGAATGAGCTTCCAGTGGAAGTGGTGAAGGCAGGTTCGATTTTATCATTTAAAAATAGATTGGATGTGTATATGGACGAGAAAGGAATGGAGGGTTATGGTCTGAGTGCAGGTAGATGGAACTAGGGGAGAAAAAGTGTTCGGCATGGACTTGAAGGGCCGAGATGGCCTGTTTCCATGCTGTAATTGGTTTGTTTTTTTATGTTTTATTTTATTAGAAGTGAGTACAGTCATATGGCACCAAAGTGCCTAATATATATTTGCATAATACATTTTATGTACATCTTCTTATTTAAAAAAAAATTATAATAAAGAAAAATAAGACAAAGAAATTAGATAATAAAGAATAGAAAAATGTGAGATATATAGTGTGTGAAAAAGAAACAAAGAGAGTGAAAGAAGAAAGTTGAAGAAAAGAGAGTAGGAAAAAGAGAATAAAAAATACAAATCAAAAGAAATAAGGCGATCATTATTTATAATCTTGACCATCCCACACCCAGTCCTGAAACAATTAGTTTCTACAATTAAGTTGCACCATATGATTCCAAAAATACGACAAATGGAGACCAACTCGTTAAGAATTGGTCTGATTTTTCTATTAGGAGGAATCGCATTTCATTTAAATCTTTTTATTTGAATTTCACAGCAATTTGCATACATACTATGATAACAGACAGTGACAGTCAAGGCATAATTGCGCAACAGTATGTAAGCGACCCTCAAAGCCCTTACCCTTACCCCCCTTCAACCCACCCAAATCAGGTCAGAACCAAATGGGGACAAACAACACTCACATACGTACACATCCACACAAATATGGTAAGATAAACGAAACAAAAAGTAATAAAGAAAAAAAAATAACACTAATAACAGTAAATAAGTAATTAATTAAATAAATAAGTGTGGGGAGGGGGGGGATTAAGGGGAGAGCAGCTGCAGTAGAGCCGAACAATGGTGGAGAGCACTCAGTCCTCTTCTGAGTCTGGGGACAAGTTGAGAGAGTTAACCAGTTCCACGAAAGGGTTCCATGTATCTAGGAATGTCTTGGTAGAGCCTTTGAGAGAGAACCTAAGTTTTTCAAGCTTTAAATTGTAAAGCACCTCCTTAATCCAGCGGGCGTGTGTCGGGGGACAGGTGAGCCTCCAGTTAAGCAAGATCAGTCTCCGGGCTCAGAAGTTTGTAAAAGCTAGGACCCGTTTCACCGCAACAGAGAGGTTGGTGTTGGGAGGGGTACCGAAAATGGCTGACATTGGGTTTGGAGGAATAGTCTGGCCGTAGGCTCTGCTTATCAAGTCGAAAGCACTCCTCCAAAAGGCTGCTAGCTTAGGGCAAGACCAAAACATATGGCTATGGTTGGCAGGGGATTGATTACATCTGTTGCAGGTGTCCCTAACAGCGGGGTAAATTCTAGATAATCTTGCATTTGTGTAGTGGACTTTATGAAGGACTTTGCATTGGATTAGGCCATGACGGGCACATATGGAGGAAGAATGGATCAAATCCAAGGCAGAGTCCCATTGCTGGTCTGTTAGTTTCGTATTCAGCTCACCCTCCCACGCAGCTTTTAATGAGGTATGAGGTTTCAATATAACCGACCCTAGCAAGTTATACAAAACAGAGATGCATTTCTTCCGGTTGGGATCTAGAGCTAAGATGGTATCGGTCAGGGTTTCAGGGGGGCGATTTGGGAAATGGGGGAATGTCTTCTTCACAAAATCCCATATCTGGAAAAAACGAAAAAGGTGGGAGTTTGGGAGGCTGTAGTTGGACGAGAGCTCCGCAAAGGACGAAAAGATACCATCCTTGTATAGGTTTTTGATACTACTGATACCGTTGCTATGCCAGGTTTTGAATGCGTGGTCTGTACTTGAAGGTTTAAAGATGTGATTTTTAAGCAGTGGGGTCAAAATGGAAGGGCCTTGTAAACCAAAGTTTTTCCTGAGTTGACTCCATATCTTGAGCGAGAGGGACGCAATTGGGCCTGCACCCACAGATGTTATAGGAAGGGGGAGTTGGGAGCATAGGACAGACCGCAACGGGAGACGTGAGCTCGCCTTTTCCATGTGTACCCAGGTCGGTAGGTGGTCGAAATCATCATTCATCCAATACAGGAGTTTTTGCAAGTTAGCTGCCCAATAGTATCGCCTAAAGTCAGGAAGTGCCAAACCGGCGTCAATCTTAGGAGACTGCAGTATCGCCTTTCGGATTCTAGCCGGTTTGCTACCCCATAAAAATTTAGATATTGTCGTTTCTAATTTATCAAAAAAAGATTTAGTGATAAGTATAGGGACGTGCTGGAAAAGATACAGGAATTTGGGTAGGCCGACCATCTTGACCAGATTTATCCGGCCCACGAGGGATAGCGGTAAAACTGACCAGCGGTCAAAATCTCTTTCGGCTTTCTCAACCAGAGGCAGAAAGTTTGTGCGGAACATATCAGATAAGGGTGTTGTGATAATAACGCCGAGATAACGAAACACGTCCTCTGCCCATTTGAATGAGGTTAAAGAGCGAGGGAGCTGCTTAGCCAATGAGTTAATCAGATAATAGCTCACTTTTTTGGTAGTTAAGTTTATAACCAGAATATGCACCAAACCGTTCTAAAATATTCGTAATAACAGGGAGAGAACTGACTGGGTTAGAGATGTACAGGAGCAGGTCATCCGCATACAATGAGACTTTATGAGTTGTGTCAAACCATGTAATACCTTTAAAGCCCTCCTCTGAGCGTAACCAGACCGCCAAGGGTTCTATCACGACAGCAAACAGGAGTGGTGATAACAGGGAACCCTGTCTGGTACCTCTCTGAAGGGGGAAGTGGGGCGACAGTGTGCCGTTTGTTTGTACTGAGGCCACCGGGGATGAGTATAATAAACTGACCCAAAGAATAAAACTGTTACCAAGGCCAAACCTGTCCATCGCCTCATATACGTACCTCCACTCGAACCTGTCAAAAGCTTTTTCGGCGTCGAGGGAGACCACTATCTCCGGGGTCTCACTACTCGGTGAATGGATGATGTTAAGGAGACGCCTAGTATTGTGGGCAGACTGTCGGCCTGGTATGAACCCTGTTTGATCTAACGAGATAATAGAGGGCATCACTCGTTGAAGACGGAGCGCAAGGGCTTTAGAGAGGATTTTGAGGTCCACATTCAGGAGTGAAATTGGTCTATAGCTACTACAAAGCAGGGGATCTTTCTCCTTTTTAAGAATTAGGGAGATAGTAGCCCACGACAAGGTGGGCGGTAGGCGACGATGTAAAAACGCCTCATTGTACATATCTGTCAGGGCTGGTGCGAGGAGAGCAGAGAAAGCTTTGCAATATTCTACAGTGAAGCCGTCAGGGCCGGGTGACTTTCCGCTTTGCAGCGATGTGATGGCTGCTTGGACCTCAGCAACAGTTATGGGACCACCCAAGTCTCTCGTGGCTTCATCGTCAATTCGGGGAAACATCATACTACTGAGCATGTCACCTGCAGTGGGAGGACGGTCGGAAGCGTATAGTTCAGCGTCGAATTTAGCAAATGCTTCATTAATTCTAAGAGGATCAGTATGAATCTCCCCTGAGCTGGATCTAATGGCTGTAATTAGCCGTGAAGTCGCCTCGGTCCTGGCCTAATGGGCCAAAAGCTTCCCAGCTTTATCCCCAGATTCAAAAAAAGTGTTGCCTAGATTTAAGCAGTCGTAGCTTGGCTTTATTAGTAGACGTGAGGTCAAAGTCTGTTTGTAACCTAAGGTGTTCTCTATAAAGGTTAGGGTCTGTGTCAGATACATATTTGTCATCAATGTCCTTTATTTTTTGTAACAGGTCTGCCGTTTGGGACGTCTCGGTTCTTTTCAGATTGGAGACAAAAGAGATAAGTTGGCCCCTAATATAGGCTTTTGAAGCTTCCCAGAGTATACCTCTTCCTATGTCATTTAGCTCAAAATATAAGGTGATTTGGGAGTGCAAGAATTGCATGTAGTGAGCCTCTGCTAATAATGAGGAGTTGAACCTCCACTGTTTAAAGGGGTTAGTTCGTTTACGAAACTAGAGAGGTTGCAGCATGATCTGATATTACGATGCTATGATACTCGCTGGATTTGATTTTGGAGAGCAGTCTGTTATCCAAGAGAAAGAAGTCTATACGGGTATAGGTACGGTGCACGTGGGAAAAAAATGAAAATAATTTAGTCGTGGGTAATGTAAATCTCCATGGGTCTGTGAGCCCAAGTTGTTTGGCAAAAGCATACAGAGTCTTACCTGATTTAGTTAAAGTAGAGGCTTTGTTCGAAGATCTGTCCAGTATAGGGTCTTGGACCAGATTAAACTCTCCACCCACAATGACGTGGTGATTTTCAATATTTGGGAGAGATGTAAAAATTTGGTTACAAATGAGCTGTCATGCCAGTTGGGTCCGTAAATGCTGGCCAATATGACAGGTGTGTCTTGCAGTTTGCCAGACACCATGACAAAGCGGCCAGCAGGATCCTCCACAGTTTTCTGTGGTTCGAACATAACATTCTTACGAATCAGGATAGCAGTACCCCTAGCCTCTCTTGAGCCGTGTTACCTCTCTGTTGCGAAGGTGGGTCTCTTGAATAACAAATATATTGCCTTTGAGCTGTTGCAAGTGGGCCAAGATCCTGTCAGTCTTGGTAGGACTTCCCATTTCTTCAAGATGTGCGGTGTCCAACATGCTTGCGATCCACATTTTAAGCGTTGGTATTGGTGTATTTTTCCAAAATTTAATTATTCGTTTTTTGCTATTATTAAACCATAATTAAAAAAATAAATGTTGTGATAAGTTCAATTTATTCCCATCTTCCATTACTCCAAATATAATCATTTCAGTATTAGGTTCCATTCTTATCTTAAATATTTGTAAATATATCAAAAATATCACTCCAAAATCTATAAAGTTTTATGCAGGAAACAAAAGAGTGTGTTATAGTTGTGTTTTGGGATAGACATTTATCAAAAATGGGGGATATATTTGGATAGAATTTATTCAACCTTGTTTTTGAATAATATAATCTATGTAAAATTTTAAATTGAATTAGATTATGCCTTGCATTAATCGAACATTTGTGTATATATATCAAATACTTTTCCCATGTAACCTTCGTAATTTTTATCATTAATTCCCGTTCCCTCTCTTCTCTAAGTACCTCTGTCGATGGTAAATCTATATTTAAAACACTGTTATATAAATATGATATTCCATGCTGTAATAGTTATATAGTTATATGGTTATATGGTTCGCATCCTAAAGGTTCATCACTTTTCGCGTGCTGAACTTTCGTCGCTTTTCACGTGCTGAATTTTCGTGGTTTTCCGTGTGCTGAAATTTCGTCACTTTTCGCCTCCTGAAATTTCATCGCATTTTGCGTCCTAAAATTTTGCCGCTTTTTGCGTACTGAATTTTCGTTGATTTTTGCATGCTGAATTTCCGTGGCGTTTCGCGTGCTGAATTTTCATCGCATTTCACATCCTGAAGTTTCGTCGCTTTTCACATGCTGAATTTTCATCACTTTTCGTGTGCTGAATTTTTGTCGTTTAACGCGTGCTTTGTCCTGAAAAATTCAGCACACGAAAAGTGAGGAAAATTAAGCATGTGAAAAGCGACTAAACTTCAGGACGTGAAATGCGACGAAAATTTAGCACGCAAAATGCGACAACATTTTAGGACGCAAAATGCGATGAAATTTCAGAATGCGAAAAGTGACGAAATTTCAGCACACGAAATGCGACAAAAATTCAGCACGTGAAAAGCAACGAAAATTCAGCACACGAAAAACGACGAACATTCAGGATGCGAAAAGCGACGAAAATTCAGGACGTGAGAAAAGACAAAAATCCAGGACGCAAAAAGCAATGAAAATTCAGCACGCGAAAAGCGAAGAAATGTCAGAACGTGAAATTGTGCAACGACATTTTTTGGCATTTTTCATGTGCTGAATTTTCGTCGTTTCTCGCATCCTGAATTTTCGTCGCTTCGTGTGCAGAATTTACGTTGCTTTTCACATGCTGAATTTTCGTAGCTTTTCATGTGCTGAAATTTCGTCGCTTTTCACATTCTGAAATTTCATCGCTTTATGTGTCCTGTAACTTCATCGTTTTTCGTTTCCTGAATCGTTGCTTTTGGCGTTTTGAATTTTCTTCCTTTCGCATCCTGAATTTTTGTCACTTTTCGTGTGCTGAATTTTCGTCGCTTCACGTGCTGAATTTTATTAGCTTTTCGCGTCCTGAAGGTTCGTTTCTTTTCGCATCCTGAATTTACTTCGCTTTTGGCGTTTTTAATTTTCGTCACCTTTCTTGTCCTGAATTTTCGGCACTTTTCATGTACTGAATTTTTGTCGTTTTTCGCGTGCTGAATTTCCGTCGCTTTTCTTGTCCTGAAGGTTCGTCACTTTTCGCGTGCCAAATTGTCATCACTTTTTGCGTCCTGAATTTTTATATTTTCTCGCGTCCTGAATTTTCGTCGCTTTTCGCTTCCTAAATGTTCGTCGCTTTTCGTGTGCTGAATTTTCGGCGCTTTTTACGTGCTGAATTTTCGTCGCTTTTCGTGTACTGAAATTTCGTCGCTTTTCGCGTTCTGAAATTTCATCGCTTTCTGCGTCCTGAAACGTCATCGCTTTTCATTTCCTGAATTTACGTTGCTTTTGGCGTTTTGAATTTTCTTCATCTTTCGCATCTTGAATTTTCGGCACTTTTCAGGTGCTGAATTTTCATCGTTTTTCGCGTGCTGAATTTTCGTCGCTTTTCTCGTCCTGAAGGTTCATCACTTTTCGCATCCTGAATTTATGTCGCTTTTGGCGTTTTGAATTTTCGTCACTTTTCTTGTCCTGAATTTTCGGCACTTTTCATGTGCTGAATTTTCATAGTTTTCGCGTGCAGAATTTTCTTCGCTTTTCTCGTCCTGAAGGTTCGTCACTTTTTGCGTGCCAAATTTTCATCGCTTTTTGAGTCCTGAATTTTTGTCTTTTCTTGTGACATGAATTTTCGTCGCTTTTCGCTTCCTGAATGTTCGTCACTTCTCGTGTGCTAAATTTTCGTCACTTTTCACGTGCTGAATTTTCGTCGCTTTTCGTGTACTGAAATTTCGTCGCTTTTCACGTTCTGAAATTTCATCGCTTTCTGCGTCCTGAAACGTCATCGCTTTTCATTTCCTGAATTTACGTTGCTTTTGGCCTTTTGAATTTTCTTCACCTTTCGCGTCCTGAATTTTTGTCACTTTTCGTGTGCTGAATATTCGTCGCGTTTCACGTGCTGAATTTTAGTCGCCTTTCACGTCCTGGAGGTTCGTCACTTTTCACATCCTGAATTTATGTCGCTTTTGGCGTTTTGAATTTTCGTCACTTTTCTTGTCCTGAATTTTCGGCACTTTTCATGTGCTGAATTTTCATAGTTTTTCGCGTGCTGAATTTTCTTCCCTTTTCTCGTCCTGAAGGTTTGTCACTTTTTGCGTGCCAAATTTTCATCGCTTTTTGCGTCCTGAATTTTTGTCCTTTCTTGTGACATGAATTTTCATCGCTTTTCGCTTCCTGAATGTTCGTTGCTTTTCATGTATTAAATTTTCGTCACTTTTCACGTGCTGAATTTTCGTCGCTTTTCGTGTACTGAAATTTCGTCACTTTTCGCGTTCTGAAATTTCATCGCTTTCTGCGTCCTGAAACTTCGTCGCTTTTCGTTTCCTGAATTTACCTTGCTTGTGGCGTTTTGAATTTTCTTCACCTTTCGCATCCTGTATTTTTGTCTCTTTTCACGTGCTGAATTTTCGTTGCATTTCACGTGCTGAATTTTAGTCATTTTTCGCGTCCTGGAGGGTCATCACTTCTCACATCCCGAATTTACGTCGCTTTTGGCGTTTTAAATTTTTCCTCACCTTTCTTGTTCTGAATTTTCGGCACTTTTCATGTGCTGAATTTTCATCGTTTTTCGCGTGCTGAATTTTCGTCGCTTTTCTCGTCCTGAAGGTTCATCACTTTTCGCGTGCCGAATTTTCATCTCTTTTTGCGTCCTGAATTTTTGTCTTTTCTCATGTCCTGAATTTTCGTGGCTTTTCGCATCCTGAATGATCGTCGCTTTTCCTGTGCTAAATTTTCGTCGCTTTTATCGTGCTGAATTTTCGTTGCTTTTCGTGTGCTGAAATTTCGTCCCTTTTCGCGTTCTGAAATGTCATCGCTTTCTGCATCCTGAAACTTCGTCACTTTTCGTTTCCTGAATTTACGTTGCTTTTGGCATTTTGAATTTTCTTCACCTTTCGCATCCTGAATTTTTATCACTTTTCGTGTGCTGAATTTTCGCTGCACGTTTAACGTGCTGAATTTTCGTCGCTTTTCGCGTCCTGAAGGCTCGTAACTTTTCTCATGCTGAATTTTTGTCGCTTTTCGCAGGCTGAATTTCCGTTGCATTTCGTGTGCTGAAATTTCGTCGCCTTTCACGTCCTGAAGTTTCGTCGCTTGATGCCTCCTGAAATGTTGTCACTTTTCGTGTCCTGAAATGACGTTGCTTTTCGCGTGCTTCATTTGTGTCACTTTTCGCGTGCTGAATTTTTGTCGCTTTTCGTGTGCTGAAATTTAGTCGCCTTTTGCGTCCTGAAATTTCGTCGCTTTTTGCGTCCTCTATATTTGTTGCATTTCATGTCCTGAAATTTCGTCGCTATTCGCGTCCTGAAAGTTTTCCCTTTTTGCGTTCTGCATTATGTTGCCTTTCACGTCCTCAATTTACATTGCTTTTGGTGTGCTGAATTTTTGTCGCTTTTCTTGTGCAGAAATATAGTCGTTTTCGCACCATGAAATTTTGTAGCTATTCACGTGCTGAAATTTCGTCGCTTTTCGTGTGCTGAAATGTAGTCACTTTTCGCATGCTTAAATTTCGTCGCTTTTCGCATGCTCAATTATCGTCGGTCTTCGCGTGGTGTATGTTCGTTGCTTTTTTTGTGCTGAAATTTCATAGCTTTTTACGTCCTGAAATTTCATTGCAGGGATCCAGGAATATTCAATATTCCGGAGGGATAGAGAGAAAGGAAAAGGAGGTGGGGTAGCGTTGCTGGTTATAGAGGAGATTAACGCAGTGGAAAGGAAGGACATTAGCTTGGAGGATGTGGAATCGGTATGGCTAGAGCTGCGAAACACTACGGGGCAGAAAACGCTGGTGGATGTTGTGTACAGGCCACCTAGCAGTAGTAGTGAAGTTGGGGATGGCATCAAACAGGAAATTAGAAATGCGTGCAACAAAGGCAAAACAGTTATAATGGGTGACTTCAATCTACATATAGATTGGGTGAATCAAATTGGCAGGGGTGCTGAGGAAGAGGATTTCTTGGCATGTATGCGGGATAGTTATCTAAACCAACATGTAGAGGAACCAACGAGAGAGCAGGCTATTCTAGACTAGGTATTGAGTAATGAGGAAGGGTTAGTTAGCAGTCTTGTTGTGCGTGCCCCCTTGGGCAAGAGTGACCATAATATGGTTGAGTTCTTCATTAGGATGGAGAGTGACATTGTTAATTCAGAAACAACGGTTCTGAACTTCAAGAAAGGTAACTTTGAGGGTATGAGACGTGAATTGGCCAAGATTGACAGGCAATTAGTTCTAAAAGGGTTGACGGTGGATATGCAATGGAAGGCATTTAAAGACTGCATGGATGAACTACAAAAATTGTTCATCCCAATTTGGCAAAAGAATAAATCAGGGAAGGTAGTGCATCCGTGGATAACAAGGGAAATCAAGGATAGTATCAAAGCAAAAGATGATGCGTACAAATTAGCCAGAAAAAGCAGCATACCAGAGGACTGGGAGAAATTCAGAGACCAACAGAGGAGGACAAAGGGCTTAATTAGGAAAGGGAAAATAGATTATGAAAGGAAACTGGAAGGGAACATAAAAACTGACTGCAAAAGTTTTTATAGATATGTGAAGAGAAAGAGACTAGTTAAAACAAATGTAGGTCCCTTGCAGTCAGAAACAGGTGAATTGATCATGGGGAACAAGGATATGGCGGACCAATTGAATAACTACTTTGGTTCCGTCTTCACTAAGGAAGACATAAATAATCTGCCGGAAATAGCAGGGGGCCGCGGGTCAAAGGAGATGGAGGAACTGGGTGAAATCCAGGTTAGTCGGGAAGTGGTGTTGGGTAAATTGAATGGATTAAAAGCCGATAAATCACCAGGGCCAGATAGGCTGCATCCCAGAGTACTTAAGGAAGTAGCTCAAGAAATAGTGGATGCATTAGTGATAATTTTTCAAAACACTTTAGATTCTGGAGTAGTTCCTGAGGATTGGAGGGTAGCAAACGTAACCCCACTTTTTAAGAAGGGAGGGAGAGAGAAAACGGGGAATTACAGACCAGTTAGTCTAACATCGGTAGTGGGGAAACTGCTAGAGTCAGTTATTAAAGATGGGATAGCAGCACATTTAGAAAGTGGTGAAATCATTGGACAAAATCAGCATGGATTTACTAAAGGTAAATCGTGTCTGACGAATCTTATAGAATTTTTCGAGGATGTAACTAGTAGAGTGGATAGGGGAGAACCAGTGGATGTGTTGTATCTGGACTTTCAGAAGGCTTTCGACAAGGTACCACATAAGAGATTAGGATACAAACTTAAATCACACGGTATTAGGGGTTCAGTATTGATGTGGATAGAGAACTGGCTGGCAAACAAGAAGCAAAGAGTAGGAGTAAACGGGTCCTTTTCACAATGGCAGGCAGTGACTAGTGGGGTACCGCAAGGTTCAGTGCTGGGACCCCAGCTATTTACAATTTATATTAAAGACTGGACGAGGGAATTGAAAGCAACATCTCCAAGTTTGCGGATGACACTAAGCTGGGGGGCAGTGTTAGCTGTGAGGAGGATGCTAGGAGATTGCAAGGTGACTTAGATAGGCTGGGTGAGTGGGAAAATGTTTGGCAGATGCAGTATAATGTGGATAAATGTGAGGTTATCCACTTTGGTGGCAAAAACGGGAAGGCAGACTATTATCTAAATGGTGGCCGATTAGGAAATGGGGAGATGCAGACAGACCTGGGTGTCATGGTACACCAGTCATTGAAAGTAGGCATGCAGGTGCAGCAGGCAGTGAAGAAAGAGAATGGTATGTTGGCCTTCATAGCAAGAGGATTTGAGTATAGGAGCAGGGAGGTTCTACTGCAGTTGTACAGGGTCTTGGTGAGACCACACCTGGAGTATTGCGTACAGTTTTGGTCTCCAAATCTGAGGAAGGACATTATAGCCATAGAGGGATTGCAGAGAAGGTTCACCAGACTGATTCCTGGGATGTCAGGACTTTCATATGAAGAAAGACTGGATAGACTTGGCTTATCCTCGCTAGAATTTAGGAGATTGAGAGGGGATCTTATAGAAACGTACAAAATTCTTATGGGGTTGGACAGGCTAGATGCAGGAAGATTGTTCCCGATGTTGGGGAAGTCCAGGACAAGGGGTCACAGCTTAAGGATAAGGGGGAAATCCTTTAGGACCGAGATGAGGAAAAACTTTTTCACACAGAGAGTGGTGAATCTCTGGAACTCTCTGCCACAGAGGGTAGTTGAGGCCAGTTCATTGGCTATATTTAAGAGGGAGTTAGATGTGGCCCTTGTGGCTAAGGGGATGAGGGGGTATGGAGAGAAGGCAGGTACGGGATACTGAGTTGGATGATCAGCCATGATCATATTGAATTGCGGTGCAGGCTCGAAGGGCCGAATGGCTTACTCATGCACCTATTTTCTATGTATCTATGTATCTATGTATTTCACGTCCTGAATTTTTGTCACACTTCGCATGCTAAATTTCCTTCGCTTTCTGCGTCCTGAATTTTCGTCCCGTTTTGCGTCCTAAATGTTTGTCGCGTTTCACATCCTGAATGTTTGTAGCTTTTCACATCCTGAAGGTTCGTCACTTTTCGCATGCTGAATTTTCGTCGCTTTTCGCATGCTGAATTTTTGTGGCTTTCCGTGTGCTGAAATTTCATCACTTTTCGCCTCCTGAAATTTCATCACATTTTGCATCCTAAAATGTTGCCGCTTTTTGCATGCTGAATTTTCGTCGCTTTTCACATGCTGAATTTTCATCACTTTTCGTGTGCTGAATTTTTGTCGTTTTTCGCGTGCTGAATTTTCGTCGGTTTCTTCGTCCTGAAAATTTCAGCACATGAAAAGTGAAGAAAATTCAGCATGCAAAAAGCGACGGAAATTCAGCACGCAAAAAATGACAAAATTTTAGGACGCAAAATGCGATGAAATTTCAGAATGCGAAAAGTGATGAAATTTCAGCACACGAAAAGCAACGGAAATTCATCACGTAAAAAGAAACAAAAATTCAGCACACGAAAAGCGACGAACATTCAAGATGCGAAAAGCGATGAAAATTCACGCTGCGAGAAAAGACAAAAATTCAGGACGCCAAAAGCGATGAAAATTCGGCACACGAAAAGCAACGTAAATTCAGGATGCGAAAAGCGACGAAACTTCAGGACGCAAAAAGCGACGACATTTCAGGATGTGAAAATCGACGAAATTTCAGCACGCGAAGTGCGATGAAATTTTTTGGCACTTTTCATGTGCTGAATTTTCGTCTTTTTTATGCGTGCTGAACTTTCGTTACTTTTCGCATCCTGAATGTTCGTCGCTTTTCGTGTGCTGAATTTTCGTCACTTTTCACGTGCTGAATTTTCGTCGATTTTCATGTTCTGAAATTTCATCGCTTTATGCGTCCTGTAACTTCGTCGCTTTTCGTTTCCTGTATTTACGTTGCTTTTGGCGTTTTGAATTTTCTTCACCTTTCGCGTCGTGAATTTGCGTCGCTTTTCGCTTCCTGAATGTTCGTTGCTTTTCCTGTGCTAAATTTTTGTCGCTTTTCACGTGCTGAATTTTCGTCGCTTTTCGTGTGCTGAACTTTCGTCGCTTTCCGCATTCTGAAATTTCATTGCTTTTCCTGTGCTAAATTTTTGTCGCTTTTCACGTGCTGAATTCTCGTCGCTTTTCGCGTGCTGAATTTTCGTCGGTTTCTTCTTCCTGAAAAATTCAGCACATGAAAAGTGAAGAAAATTCAGCATGTGAAAAGCGACGAAACTTCAGGACGTGAAATGCGACGAAAATTCAGCACGCGAAAAGCAACAAAAATTCAGCATGCAAAAAGCGACGAAAATTCAGCACGCAAAAAGCGACAACATTTTAGGACGCAAAATGCGATGAAATTTCAGAATACGAATAGTGACGAAATTTCAGCACACGAAAAGCAACGAAAATTCATCACGTAAAAAGCAACGAAAATTCAGCACACGAAAAGCGACAAACATTCAAGATGCGAAAAGCGATGAAAATTCGGCACATGAAAAGCACCGTAAATTCAGGACGCGAAAAGCGACGAAACTTCAGGACGCAAAAAGCGACGACATTTCAGGATGTGAAAATCGACGAAATTTCAGCACGCGAAGTGCGATGAAATTTTCTGGCACTTTTCATGTGCTGAATTTTCGTCTTTTTTATGCGTGCTGAACTTTCGTTACTTTTCGCATCCTCAATGTTTGTCGCTTTTCGTGTGCTGAATTTTCTTCACTTTTCACGTGCTGAATTTTCGTCGATTTTCATGTTCTGAAATTTCATCGCTTTATGCGTCCTGTAACGTTGTCGCTTTTCGTTTCCTGTATTTACGTTGCTTTTGGCGTTTTGAATTTTCTTCACCTTTCGCGTCCTGAATTTTTGTCACTTTTCGTGTGCTGAATTTTCGTCGCGTTTCACGTCCTGAATTTTCGTCGCTTTTCGCTTCCTGAACGTTCGTTGCTTTTCCTGTGCTAAATTTTTGTCGCTTTTCACGTGCTCAATTTTCGTCGCTTTTCGTGTGCTGAAATTTCGTCGCTTTCTGCATTCTGAAATTTCATTGCTTTATGCATCCTGAAACTTCGTCGCTTTTCGTTTCCTGAATTTAGGTTGCTTTTGGCATTTTGAATTTTTGTCACTTTCCGTGTGCTGAATTTTCGTCACTTTTCGCATCCTGAAGGTTCGACACTTTTCGCATGCTGAATTTACGTCGCTTTTTGCAAGCTGAATTTTCGTTGCATTTCGTGTGCTGAAATTTCGTCGCTTCATGCGTCCTGTACTTTTGTCGCTTTTCGCATCCTGAATTTACATCGCTTTTGGCGTTTTGAATTTTCGTCACCTTCCTTGTCCAGAACTTTTGGCACTTTTCATGTGCTGAAATTTCGTCGTTTTTCGCGTGCTGAATTTTCGTCGCTTTTTGCATCCTGAATGTTCGTCGCTTTTCGTGTGCTGAATTTTCGTCGCTTTTCACATGCTGAATATTCCTCGCTTTATGTGTGCTGAAATTTCGTCACTTTTCACGTTCTGAAATTTCATCGCTTTATGCGTCCTGAAACTTCGTCGCTTTTCGTTTCCTGAATTTATGTTGCTTTTGGCGTTTTGAATTTTCTTCACCTTTCGCGTCCTGAATTTTTGTCACTTTTCGTGTGCTGAATTTTCGTCGCATTTCAAATGCTGAATTTTCGTCGCCTTTCACATCCTGAAATTTCGTTGCTTTTTGCTTCCTGAAATTTCGTCGCTTTTTGTGTCCTGAATTTACGTCGCTTTTCACATGCTGAATTTTCGTCACTTTTCCCGTGCTACATTTTCATCACTATTCCGTCCTGAAGGTTTGTCGCTTTTCGCATGCAGAATTTTTGTCACTTTTCCCGTGCTGAATTTTTGTCACTTTTCGTGTGCTGAAATATAGTCGCCATTTGTGTCCTGAAATTTCATTGCTTATTGAGTCCTCCATTTCTGTTGCATTTCATGTCCTGAAATTTCATCGCTTTTCATGTCCTGAAAGATTTCTGTTTTCCTTCGCGTTCTGAATTATGTTGCATTTCACGTCCTCAATTTACATTGCTTTTCGCGTGCTAAATTTTAGTTGCTTTTCGTGTGCAGAAATTTAGTCGCTTTTCACATCCTGAAATTTTGTAGCTATTCAGGTGCTGAATTTTCGTCGCTTTTCGTGTGCTGAAATGTACTCACTTTTCGCGTCCTGAAGTTTCGTTGCTTTACGCGTCCTGAAATTTAGTCTCTTTTTGAATCCTGATTTTCCATTTCTTTTGGCGCTTTGAATTTTTTTCACTTTTGCGTCCTGAATTTTCTTCGCTTATTGCGTGCTGAATTTTCATCACATTTCACATCCTGAAGGTTCATCGCTTTTCGCATGCTCAATTATCGTCGCTTTTCACGTGGTGAATTTTCATCGCTTTTCTTGTGCTGAAATTTTGTAGCTTCTCACGTCCTGAAATTTCGTTGCATTTCACGTCCTGAATTTTTGTCAATTTAGTGTGGTGAATTTTGTCGATGTTGGGGAAGTCCAGGACAAGGGGTCACAGCTTAAGGATAAGGGGGAAATCCTTTAGGACCGAGATGAGGAAAAACTTTTTCACACAGAGAGTGGTGAATCTCTGGAACTCTCTGCCACAGAGGGTAGTTGAGGCCAGTTCATTGGCTATATTTAAGAGGGAGTTAGATGTGGCCCTTGTGGCTAAGGGGATGAGGGGGTATGGAGAGAAGGCAGGTACGGGATACTGAGTTGGATGATCAGCCATGATCATATTGAATTGCGGTGCAGGCTCGAAGGGCCGAATGGCTTACTCATGCACCTATTTTCTATGTATCTATGTATCTATGTATTTCACGTCCTGAATTTTTGTCACACTTCGCATGCTAAATTTCCTTCGCTTTCTGCGTCCTGAATTTTCGTCCCGTTTTGCGTCCTAAATGTTTGTCGCGTTTCACATCCTGAATGTTTGTAGCTTTTCACATCCTGAAGGTTCGTCACTTTTCGCATGCTGAATTTTCGTCGCTTTTCGCATGCTGAATTTTTGTGGCTTTCCGTGTGCTGAAATTTCATCACTTTTCGCCTCCTGAAATTTCATCACATTTTGCATCCTAAAATGTTGCCGCTTTTTGCATGCTGAATTTTCGTCGCTTTTCACATGCTGAATTTTCATCACTTTTCGTGTGCTGAATTTTTGTCGTTTTTCGCGTGCTGAATTTTCGTCGGTTTCTTCGTCCTGAAAATTTCAGCACATGAAAAGTGAAGAAAATTCAGCATGCAAAAAGCGACGGAAATTCAGCACGCAAAAAATGACAAAATTTTAGGACGCAAAATGCGATGAAATTTCAGAATGCGAAAAGTGATGAAATTTCAGCACACGAAAAGCAACGGAAATTCATCACGTAAAAAGAAACAAAAATTCAGCACACGAAAAGCGACGAACATTCAAGATGCGAAAAGCGATGAAAATTCACGCTGCGAGAAAAGACAAAAATTCAGGACGCCAAAAGCGATGAAAATTCGGCACACGAAAAGCAACGTAAATTCAGGATGCGAAAAGCGACGAAACTTCAGGACGCAAAAAGCGACGACATTTCAGGATGTGAAAATCGACGAAATTTCAGCACGCGAAGTGCGATGAAATTTTTTGGCACTTTTCATGTGCTGAATTTTCGTCTTTTTTATGCGTGCTGAACTTTCGTTACTTTTCGCATCCTGAATGTTCGTCGCTTTTCGTGTGCTGAATTTTCGTCACTTTTCACGTGCTGAATTTTCGTCGATTTTCATGTTCTGAAATTTCATCGCTTTATGCGTCCTGTAACTTCGTCGCTTTTCGTTTCCTGTATTTACGTTGCTTTTGGCGTTTTGAATTTTCTTCACCTTTCGCGTCGTGAATTTGCGTCGCTTTTCGCTTCCTGAATGTTCGTTGCTTTTCCTGTGCTAAATTTTTGTCGCTTTTCACGTGCTGAATTTTCGTCGCTTTTCGTGTGCTGAACTTTCGTCGCTTTCCGCATTCTGAAATTTCATTGCTTTTCCTGTGCTAAATTTTTGTCGCTTTTCACGTGCTGAATTCTCGTCGCTTTTCGCGTGCTGAATTTTCGTCGGTTTCTTCTTCCTGAAAAATTCAGCACATGAAAAGTGAAGAAAATTCAGCATGTGAAAAGCGACGAAACTTCAGGACGTGAAATGCGACGAAAATTCAGCACGCGAAAAGCAACAAAAATTCAGCATGCAAAAAGCGACGAAAATTCAGCACGCAAAAAGCGACAACATTTTAGGACGCAAAATGCGATGAAATTTCAGAATACGAATAGTGACGAAATTTCAGCACACGAAAAGCAACGAAAATTCATCACGTAAAAAGCAACGAAAATTCAGCACACGAAAAGCGACAAACATTCAAGATGCGAAAAGCGATGAAAATTCGGCACATGAAAAGCACCGTAAATTCAGGACGCGAAAAGCGACGAAACTTCAGGACGCAAAAAGCGACGACATTTCAGGATGTGAAAATCGACGAAATTTCAGCACGCGAAGTGCGATGAAATTTTCTGGCACTTTTCATGTGCTGAATTTTCGTCTTTTTTATGCGTGCTGAACTTTCGTTACTTTTCGCATCCTCAATGTTTGTCGCTTTTCGTGTGCTGAATTTTCTTCACTTTTCACGTGCTGAATTTTCGTCGATTTTCATGTTCTGAAATTTCATCGCTTTATGCGTCCTGTAACGTTGTCGCTTTTCGTTTCCTGTATTTACGTTGCTTTTGGCGTTTTGAATTTTCTTCACCTTTCGCGTCCTGAATTTTTGTCACTTTTCGTGTGCTGAATTTTCGTCGCGTTTCACGTCCTGAATTTTCGTCGCTTTTCGCTTCCTGAACGTTCGTTGCTTTTCCTGTGCTAAATTTTTGTCGCTTTTCACGTGCTCAATTTTCGTCGCTTTTCGTGTGCTGAAATTTCGTCGCTTTCTGCATTCTGAAATTTCATTGCTTTATGCATCCTGAAACTTCGTCGCTTTTCGTTTCCTGAATTTAGGTTGCTTTTGGCATTTTGAATTTTTGTCACTTTCCGTGTGCTGAATTTTCGTCACTTTTCGCATCCTGAAGGTTCGACACTTTTCGCATGCTGAATTTACGTCGCTTTTTGCAAGCTGAATTTTCGTTGCATTTCGTGTGCTGAAATTTCGTCGCTTCATGCGTCCTGTACTTTTGTCGCTTTTCGCATCCTGAATTTACATCGCTTTTGGCGTTTTGAATTTTCGTCACCTTCCTTGTCCAGAACTTTTGGCACTTTTCATGTGCTGAAATTTCGTCGTTTTTCGCGTGCTGAATTTTCGTCGCTTTTTGCATCCTGAATGTTCGTCGCTTTTCGTGTGCTGAATTTTCGTCGCTTTTCACATGCTGAATATTCCTCGCTTTATGTGTGCTGAAATTTCGTCACTTTTCACGTTCTGAAATTTCATCGCTTTATGCGTCCTGAAACTTCGTCGCTTTTCGTTTCCTGAATTTATGTTGCTTTTGGCGTTTTGAATTTTCTTCACCTTTCGCGTCCTGAATTTTTGTCACTTTTCGTGTGCTGAATTTTCGTCGCATTTCAAATGCTGAATTTTCGTCGCCTTTCACATCCTGAAATTTCGTTGCTTTTTGCTTCCTGAAATTTCGTCGCTTTTTGTGTCCTGAATTTACGTCGCTTTTCACATGCTGAATTTTCGTCACTTTTCCCGTGCTACATTTTCATCACTATTCCGTCCTGAAGGTTTGTCGCTTTTCGCATGCAGAATTTTTGTCACTTTTCCCGTGCTGAATTTTTGTCACTTTTCGTGTGCTGAAATATAGTCGCCATTTGTGTCCTGAAATTTCATTGCTTATTGAGTCCTCCATTTCTGTTGCATTTCATGTCCTGAAATTTCATCGCTTTTCATGTCCTGAAAGATTTCTGTTTTCCTTCGCGTTCTGAATTATGTTGCATTTCACGTCCTCAATTTACATTGCTTTTCGCGTGCTAAATTTTAGTTGCTTTTCGTGTGCAGAAATTTAGTCGCTTTTCACATCCTGAAATTTTGTAGCTATTCAGGTGCTGAATTTTCGTCGCTTTTCGTGTGCTGAAATGTACTCACTTTTCGCGTCCTGAAGTTTCGTTGCTTTACGCGTCCTGAAATTTAGTCTCTTTTTGAATCCTGATTTTCCATTTCTTTTGGCGCTTTGAATTTTTTTCACTTTTGCGTCCTGAATTTTCTTCGCTTATTGCGTGCTGAATTTTCATCACATTTCACATCCTGAAGGTTCATCGCTTTTCGCATGCTCAATTATCGTCGCTTTTCACGTGGTGAATTTTCATCGCTTTTCTTGTGCTGAAATTTTGTAGCTTCTCACGTCCTGAAATTTCGTTGCATTTCACGTCCTGAATTTTTGTCAATTTAGTGTGGTGAATTTTTGTCGCTCTTCGCGTGCTAAATTTTCTTCGCTTTTCACGTCCTGAAGGGTCGTCAATTTTTGCGTCGTGAATTTTCATCGATTTTTGCGTGCTGCATTTTTGTCGCCTTTTGCATGCTGAATTTTTGTCGCTTTTCGCGTGCTAAATTTCATTTGCTTTTCGCATCCTGGTTTGTCACTTTTCACATGCTGAATTTTGGTCGCTTTTCGCGTGCTGAATTTTGGTCGCATTTCGCATCCTGAAGTTTTGTTGCTTTTCGCAGGCTGAATTTTCATTGCTTTTCGTATGCTGAAATTTCGTCACTTTTCGCGTGCTGAATTTTCGGCGCTTTTCGCGTCCTGATGGTTCGCCACTTTTCATGTGCTGAATTTTCATCGCTTTTCGCAGGCTGAATTTTCGTTCCTTTTCGCGTGCTGAAATTTCGTCGCCTTTCACGTCCTGAAATTTTGTCACTTTACGCATCCTGAAGTATCGCCACTTTTCGCGTCCTAAATTTTCATCGTTTTGCGTGTGCTGAATTTTTGTCGCTTTTCGCATGCAGACTTTTTCGTCGATTTACACATGCTGCATTTTCGTCGCTTTTCACGTGCTACATTTTAAACGCTTTTTGCGTCCTGAAGGTTCGTCGCTTTTCACATGCTGAATTTCCGTCACATTTTGCATGTAGAATTTTCGTCGCTTTTTGCATGCTAAATTTATTGCTGAATTTTTGTCACTTTTCGCTTGCTGAATAATCGTCGCTTGATTTGTCCTTAAGTTTCGTCGCTTTTCGTGTCCTGAATTTACCTCGCTTTTCACATGCTAAATTTTCGTCGCTTTTCACATGCTGAATTTTCGTCGCTTTTCATGTGCTGACATTTTGTCGCTTATCGCATCATGCAATTTCGTCGACTTATGCATCCTGAAATTTCGTCGCTTTTCGCGTCCTGAAGGTTCGTCACTTTTTGCGTGCTGAATTTTCATGCATTTTGCAGGCTGAATTTTCGTCGCTCTTTGCGTGCTGAAATTTCGTCGATTTTCACGTGCTGAAATTTTATCGCTTTTTGCGTCCTGAAGTTTCGTCGCTTTTCGTGTCCTGAATTTACGTCGCTTTTCGCGTGCTGAATTTTTGTTGCTTTACACAAGATGAATTTTCGTCGCATTTTTCTAATGCAGCAGTCACCAACGTTGCAGATTATAAACACTGTGCACAACAATTTTTTGATCGCAAACAATGTCACATTTTGTTTCAGGCTATTCTTCACCAATCCTCACTGTTTGAAGCCATTTCACCTTCAATGATGAACATTGCTTACAGAATGTGAGACAGGGAAAGGTGTGGGGGCCCTACATTGGAATAGATGATTTTTTGGGCCTCAATGCTTAATCTCAAAGTGAGACGCAGCCGAGAATACTTCCAGAGCCTTATGTTTTCAATCTTAGCAAGAATCTTTCCACATTTCACTTCGCTCCTTGGAATTTTAAGAGCGATTTGGTCTGTTCTCTTTTTTGTGCCGCTCCTACATAAACAATTTAAAGTCAGGCCTGTTTTAACAATATTATCCTTATCTAGCAATATTATCCTTATCTAGCAATATTATCCTTATCTAGCTATATTTAAGAGGGAGTTAGATGTGGCCCTTGTGGCTAAAGGAATCAGGGGGTATGGAGAGAAGGCAGGTACGGGATACTGAGTTGGATGACCAGCCATGATCATATTGAATGGCGGTGCAGGCTCGAAGGGCTGAATGGCCTACTCCTGCACCTATTTTCTATGTATCTCTGTTATATTACAATCAAGCATTCTAGCAAGGTGGCACCTCCTCCAACCTCATCAACTGCATCTGCTGTTCCAGGTTTCAACTTCTCTACATCGGCGAGACTAAGCGCAGGCTCGGCGATCATTTCGCTGAACACCTCCGCTCAGTCCACATTAACCATCCTGATCTCCCGATGGCCCCGCCCTTCAACTCCCCCTCCCATTCCCAATCTAACCTTTCTGTCCTGGGCCTCCTCCATTGTCAGAGTGAGGCCCAGTGCAAATTGGAGGAACAGCACCTCATATTTTGCTTGGGTGGTTTACACCCCAGTGGTATGAACAGCGATAGTTACTTCTCTAACTTCAGGTAACCCTTGCTCTCTCTCCATCCCCTTCTCCTTCCCAGTTCTCCCACTAGTCCCACTGTCTCTGCCTACATTCTTTCTTTGTCCCGCCCCTGATGTCAGTCTGAAGAAAGGTCTCGACCCGAAACGTCACCAATTCCTTCTCTCCATGGATGCTGCCTCACCCGCTGAGTTTCTCTAGCATTTTGTGTCTACCTTTGATTTTACCAGCATCTGCAGTTCTTTATTAAACATTCCTGGAAGATCATCAGTTGCAGCCGTGCTGACACCCTTCTTCATTGACAGTATCACATTCATTTACGTCCTTGCACTCCTTCACATACCCAGTATTCTTACCAACATAAACCCCTGTGCAAGGAAACACTGTGCTAATATTCCCAATTCCATGTCAAGCTGGGTAATGACAACCAGTCTGGAGCCAAATTTGGTAAATATGTTTAGACCCAGGCTCAGGAATTTATTGTCTTGGACCTGGGCTAAATTTTGTAAATATACCTGAACATATAATGTGTAATCATAGTTACTCGGAGATAAAACATTCAATGATGGTTAAACTGATGATTCCATGATCTGTTGAAGCCTCTCTCTCCCTCTCCCTCTCCAACTCTCCATTTCTCTCTCTCCCTCACCCTCCCTCTCCCTTTCTCTCCTCCTCTCTCCCTCTCTCACACTCCCTTTCTCTCGCTGCCACTTTCTCCCTCCCCCTTTCTCCCTCTCCCTCTTTCTCCCCCTCTCTCTCCATCTCCCTTTCGCTCTCTCTCCCCAGAGGCAGAGTGAGGGAGAAGGAGGGGGCATTGGGAAGGGAGGGGACACCTCCTGCCAACGACCCCTCTTCTCTACCCGGGACCACTGGAGAGAGCGAGGGGAGAGGTCAGAGTCCAGAGGTGGCGGGGAGAGCAGTGGGAAAACAAGGAAGTATTGTAGTCTGTCCACGGCAGGAGGGAGAGGGAGAGGGAGAGAATGAGCGTGTGAATAATTTGAGAACGTTTTGGAAAGTTGGAGAGAGGGGAGAGGGTGGGAGAGGGAGGGAGGGAAGGAGGGAATGTGTGAGAACATTTGAGAACGTTTTGGAAGGTTTGAGAGAGGGAGGGAGAAGGGGGGGAGGGAGGGAGAGTGAGAAAGTGAGCGTGAAAGGAGAGAGGGAGGGAGGGAGAGAGGGAATGAGTGTGAGAGTTTGAGAAAGTTTTGGAAAGTTTGAGAGAGAGGGAGGGAGGGGAAAGGGAGGGAGAGAGGGAGGGAGCAAGAGAGGGAAGGAGGGATATAATGAATGCGTGAGAAAGTTTGAAAGAGAGGGAGAGGGAGGGAGGGAGGGAGGGAGGGAGGGAGGGAGGGAGGGAGGGAGGGAGGGAGGGAGGGAGGGAGGGAGGGAGGAAGGAAGGAAGGAAGGAAGGAAGGAAGGAAGGAAGGAAGGAAGGAAGGAAGGAAGGAAGGAAGGAAGGAAGGAAGGAAGGAAGGAAGGAAGGAAGGAAGGAAGGAAGGAAGGAAGGAAGGGAGGGAGGAGAAGGCAGGGGAGGGAGAAGGCAGGGGAAGCAGATCCACCCCCCTCCCTCCCCACTGACCAGCAATATTGGAATTGGAATTGGTGGAGAGGTGGGATATTGCGTTGTGTGACCAGCCGTCCCGTGCGATGCTGGGACCAATGGGTCCCACTTATAGTATATATGTATATATAAGAAACTAGAGAAATATGTATGTGTGTATAATTATATACATCAACATCACGTTTATATATGTGTGTGTATCATAAAAATAACATATATATGTTATATTTATGATACACACACATATAGAAATATATTTATAAATATAAAAATATAAATATATTTGCCTTTATAGCTTATTATGAGAATGGCTCGTGTATATCATGAATTGCTTTAAATCAAAGTTGCTTCAGATCCATGAGGGAACTTTGAAATCTATTATCTCTATCTTGCCTCTCACTCGGAAACACACACATACAGTTCCCCCACAACACTGATTCAACCATAGAATACATATGGTCCAGAGACCTTTCATTGTGCATTGTCGCTCATTTTATCCGCAATTTCACTTTTTAATTTTTTTAAAAGATTACTTTATATATGATAAACAAAGATCATAATGGTCTATCCTAGAAAGCTAAGATAGACCAAGATAAACGCCTGCAATATCCAATGGGCTGACGTGGATTAAACTGCGAGAGGCAGAAGGGAGGTCGGGGTCTTATTACTAAAATGGCGGACGTGACGTTCCGTTGCGCACTACACGTCAGTAGATTGGATGTTGTAACTTTGTATAGAGCGCTCCTCTAGTAGCTTTGGTCGGGATGGAACCGGGCCGGGCAAAGATGCTATGTCGAGCTGCTATAGGATTATTGGGGCTAGGTCACTGGATCCATCATTGTGGCTGTAAAGCAGCAACTCTACCGCTGCGCATGCGCCACCCTCACCGCCAGCCCGCCCGCCTCCTCTTATCGATGACGTCATCACCGCTGCTGGAAGGCAGGCACCGCGGCCACACGTCATTTCCGGCTGAGGCCCAGCGCTGCGCGCTCGCTTCCGTCTCGTCTCGTCTCGTCTCGTCTGCCCACGGGAGCCTCTGTCTCCAGGCGGGCGGGGTGAGCCCAGCGCCCGTGGTCCTCCGGGCCGGTCCTCCAGGCGGGGTGAGCGAGCCGTGGTCCTCCGGGCCGGTCCTCCAGGCGGGGTGAGCGAGCCGAGCCGTGAGTACCCGGGTGGGCGGGGCGGGGCCGGGCGGGCGCGCGCTCTGGGGATCGGGGACCGGGGGAGAATGAGGGGAGAGATAGAGAGAGAGATAGAGACACAGAGAGATAGAGACACAGAGAGATAGAGAGAGAGAGACAGAAAGAGAGAGGGATAGAGAGAGAGAGAGAGAGACGGGGTAGAGAGAGACAGACAGAGATAGAGAGAGACAGACAGAGAGAGACAGACAGAGATAGAGAGAGAGACAGACAGAGATAGAGAGAGAGATAGAGAGAGACAGAGGGAAAGAGACAGAGAGAGACAGAGATAGAGAGACAGAGAGAGAGGGATAGAGAGAGAGAAAGAGAGAAACAGAGAGAGACAGAGAGGGGGATAGAGAGAGGGATAGAGAGAGAGGGATAGAGAGAGAGGGGGATAGAGAGAGACAGAGGTAGAGAGAGAGACAGAGATAGAGAGAAACAGAGAGAGGGATAGAGAGAGATAGATAGATGTGAACCGGATGTGAATCCGATTCCATAGATCCACAGGGCAACAACCATGTGTTCGGTCAAACCCCCTTGTATGTCACACCAACTATCATTAACCGGAACAACCTTGACTGTGAAATAAATAAAAGTGGTAGAGAGGTAGTGCATCTCTGCCGAGCCTTGGGCCTGTACATAGTTAATGGTAGGCTCAGAGGGGAATCGATGGGAAGGTTTACATATTCCTCAGCTCTTGGGTCTAGCGTGGTAGACTACGCAATTACTGACATAGACCCCTGCACTATCAGTGCATTCACTGTTAGGCAGCAGTCCCCTCTTTCAGACCATAGTCAAATCAACGTGTACCTAAAACTTCCTGTTCAAACTAAAGACGTAAAAAAGGAACCTAGTAAGCTGTATAAACTAAATCAGAGTTACAGATGGGCTTCAGATAGTGGAGATAAATTCATCATGGCAGGGAACTCACCTGATCTCACAAATAAAATACTGAAATTCAAGACAAACCAATATGAGACTACTAGAGATGGTGTAAACATGGCTATAAATGACATTAATATGATCTTTCACAAGGCAGCTATCAAAGCTGACCTTTGAAACAGAAGAGAAAAATTATCAAAAAACACAACCATGAAAAATGGTTCGACCACGATTGTAAAAGTGTCAGAAAAGATCTGAGGAAAATATCGAACCAAAAACACCGTCAACCAAACAATCCAGACTTACGCATTAGATATAATGAAACTCTTAAAAGGTATAAACACACGATTAGGAACAAAAGACAAAATTACACTCACAGAAGACTTGAAGAAATTGAAAATTCCATAAATCAAAACGAATTTTGGGATATGTGGAATAACCTGAGCACAACAAAACTACAAACATTACCGATTCAAGACGGTGATAACTGGAGAGCACATTTCAAAAATCTATATAAAGACATCCCAATAAATAAAATAAACTCAAATTATTCTCATATCAAAGAAAAACTCCAAACACTAGAAACAATAATTAAAGATTATCAAATCCCTCTTGATTTCCCAATTACTTTGGAAGAACTGATCATAAAAATAAAATCTCTTCACTCAAAGAAAGCCTGTGGTCAGATAGCATTAAAAATAAAATGCTCAAGTACAGCACTCCAGAGATGCAGGACATAGTGCTTAGGCTGTTCAACATCATACTACGTTCAGGTTATTTCCCTGATATTTGGTGTCAAGGGCTTATTTCACCCATTTATAAGAGTGGAAACAAATTAGACCCAAATAATTATCGCGGCATCTGTGTCAGTAGCTGCCTAGGGAAGTTATTCTGGAGTATCATAAATAACAGAATGCAGGATTTCCTTAACAAATACAACATTCTCAGTAAAAAACAAATTGGCTTCCTCCCAAAACACCGTACCACTGACCAAATTTATACCATCCACACTCTCATTGAAAAACATGTACACCAAGCAAAAAATGGGAAAATATTTGCCTGTTTTATTGACTTTGAGAAAGCATTTGATTCTATTTGGCATGAAGGGCTCTATTACAAACTCCTCTGTTGTGGTATAGGAGGAAAGGTATATGACCTTATCAAATCAATGTATCTGAATAATCAATGTGGCGTTAAAATTGAGGACAAACGCACTGATCTCTTCGCCCAGAGAAGAGGCGTCCGGCAAGGCTGCAATCTGAGCCCGACACTGTTTAATTTATATATCAATGATTTGGCAGTAAGGTTGGACCAGAGCACAGCGCCGGGCCTCTGTCTTCTGGACGGAGAGGTAAAATCCCTGTTTTATGCGGATGACTTGGTTCTGCTGTCCCCCACAGAACAGGGACTGCAGCAACAGTTGGCCCTACTTGATGAGTACTGCCAAAATTGGGCCATGGCAGTATATCTAAAGAAAACCAACATGATTTTTCAGAAAAGACCCAGATGTCAGGAAGATAAATACAAATTTACTCTCAATGGTATTATTATCGAACACACTATGAGCTATACTTACCTTGGTCTAACTGTTGCAGCATCAGGGAGCTTCAATATGGCAGTGAATGCACTAAAAGAGAAAGCTCGAAGAGCTCTGTATGCAATAAAAAGTAGATTCTACAACATCCAAATTCCAATTAAAATCTGGCTTAAAATATTTGACAGTGTAATCCAGCCTATTGCGCTTTATGGTAGTGAAGTATGGGGTCTGCTCAGTCACCATAGTTATAGTAAATGGGAAAAACATACAACGGAGGCCCTGCATGCGGAATTTTGTCGGAACATCCTCCGCATCCAAAGGAAAACACCAACAAATGCATATAGGGCGGAATTAGGCAGATACCCACTGATAATAAATATCCAGAAAAGAGCACTAAATTTTTGGAATCACCTTAAATCTAGCCCCCCAGATACCCTCCAGTTTAAAGCCCTTAAAACAGAAGAGGGGAGCCCAGAAAAGAGTTCCCTGTGTCAGTTGGTACTGAGACTAACTATCCCTATTCAGTTAAACCGTATCCAGTTAAATCCTGACCAGCCTCAGATCAATACTGATCCCCAATCACCAGTTAAAGTGAACCAAATTATCAAGCAATGTAAAGAAACGTATTTGGAACATTGGGACAAAGAAACCAAAAGCCAAAGCAGATTAGAATGTTACCGTGCCCTAAAAAGAGATTATAAATTGTCAGACTATCTCTCAACTGTTAGAGACATAAAGCAGAGACAGACCCTCACCAAATACAGGTTAAGTGACCACTATTTGGCAGTTGAAAAGGAAGACAGAAGAGATTCTGGCAACCAAGAGAAAATAGAATATGCGTCCACTGTTTGACAGGTGAGGTTGAAACAGAGGTGCACTTCCTCCAAAAATGCAAAAAAATTGACAAAACAAGGAAAACATACTTTGACAAACTCAGTCTGGCAACCCCAGATTTTAAAAGAACTAGATGATATATCCAAACTAACAATAATCCTTGATGAAGGAAATGCAGCACATCTTGGTGCACAATACGTAACAGCATGCCATAACCTGAGAGACAGTGAGTGACCAACATGCACGCACACTAATTGACATTAACTGACACTAAGAAATTAATATTGAATTGCTAATTTGCTATTCTGTTGTACTGCTTTCAGCTGTAAGAACGTATAGCGATAAATAAAGGGCTATAGGTGTATTGCGAGTATATATATATGTGTACAGGGGCATATCTATCCATGCACTGATTACTTGTATATATATTTATGCATTTTAAATACGTATGTTATGTTTTATACTTTGGCAATATAACGAGCTATTTTATCATGCCAATAAAGTTTTATAAATTTAAAAAATTGAAAAGTCAGAGAGCGAGAGACAGAGACAGAGAGAGAGAGACAGTGAGAGGGAGAGATAGAGAGAGAGAGACACAGAGAGAGAGAGAGAGAGAGAGAGAGAGAGAGGCAGACAGGCTGTGATTAGTGGGGTACCGCAAGGCTCGGTGCTGGGATCGCAGCTATTTACAATATACATCAATGATTTGGATGAAGGGATTCAAAGTAACATTAGCAAATTTGCAGATGACACAAAGCTGGGCGGCAGTGTGAACTGTGAGGAGGATGCTGTGAGAATGCAGGGTGACTTGGACAGGTTGGGTGAGTGGACAGATGTATGGCAGATGGAGTTTAATGTGGATAAATGTGAGGTTATCCACTTTGGTATAAAAAACAGGAAGGCAGATTACTATCTAAATGGCGTCAAGTTGGGAAAAGGGGAAGTACAACGGGATCTGGGGGTCCTTGTTCAGTCTATGAAAGTAAGCATGCGGGTACATCAGGCAGTGAAGAAAGCGAATGGCATGTTGGCCTTTATAACAAGAGGGGTCGAGTATAGGAGCAAAGAGGTACTTCTGCACTTGTACAGAGCCCTAGTGAGACCACACCTGGAGTATTGTGTGCAGTTTTGGTACCCTAATTTGAGCAAGGACATCCTTGCTATTCAGGGACTGCAGCGTAGGTTTACAAGGTTAATTCCCGGGATGGCGGGACTGTCATATGCTAAGAGAATGAGCTTGTATACTCTGGAGTTTTGAAGGATTAGAGGGCATCTTGTTGAAACATATAAGATTGTAAAGAGTTTGGACACACTAGAGGCAGGAAGCATGTTCCCGATGTTGGGGGAGTCCAGAACTAGGGGCCAAAGTTTAAGAATAAGGGGTAAGCCATTTAGAACGGAGATGAGGAAACACTTTTTCACACAGGGAGTTGTGATTCTGTGGAATTCTCTGCCTCAGAGGGCGGTGGTGGGAGGTTCTGTGGATGCTTTCAAGAGAGAGCTAGATAGGGCTCTTAAAGATAGCGGAAACAGGGGATATGGGAAGAAGGCAGGAACGGGGTACTGATTGTGGATGATCAGCCATGATCACATTGAATGGCGGTGCTGGCTCGAAGGGCCAAATGGCCTACTCCTGCACCTATTGTCTAGAGAGAGAGAGACAGTGAGAGAGAGAGACAGATGGATAGAGGGAGAGAGAAAGAGAGAGAGACAGAGAAAGGGACAGAGACAATAGACAATAGGTGCAGGAGTAGGCCATTTGTCCCTTCGAGCCAGCACCGCCATTCGATGTGATCATGGCTGATCATCCACAATCAGTACCCCGTTCCTGCGTTCTCCCCATATCCCCTGACTCCGCTATTTTTAAGAGCCCTATCTAGCTCTCTCTTGAAAGCATCCAGAGAACCTGCCTCGACCGCCCTCTGAGTCAGAGAATTCCACAGACTCAACACTCTCTGTGAGAAAAAGTGTTTCCTCGTCTTTGTTCTAAATGGCTTACTCCTTATTCTTAAACTGTGGCCCCAGGTTCTGGACTCCCCAACATTGGTGTAATGTTTGAGACCACGTAAGGCCCTGTTGTGACTAGCACAAAGAAAACACGTCCGACATCTTGTAAGTAAGATTTAATCTGAACAACCAACGGAAACTTCTCGAGGGTCACCTGACCTCAGTCACGAGGCACCGACACATTTGCCTGCTTCAGCTTTTGGCCTCAAGGGGCACTGGCATTTATATTACATATACATCACAATTGGGAACACGTTTCCTGCCTCTAGCGTGCCAAGCCCTTAACAATCTTATATGTTTCAATGAGATATCCTCTCATCCTTCTAAACTCCAGAGTGTACAAGCCCAGCTGCTCCATTCTCTCAGCATATGACAGTCCCGCCATCCCGGGAATTAATCTTGTAAACCAACGCTGCACTCCCTCAATAGCAAGAATGTCCTTCCTCAAATTAGGGGACCAAAACTGCACACAATACTCCAGGTGAAGTCTCACTAGGGCTCTGTACACCTGCAGAAGGACCTCTTTGCTCCTATATTCGATTCCTCTTGTTATAAAAGCCAACATGCCATTCGATTTCTTCACTGCCTGCTGTACCTGCATGCTTACTTTCATAGACTGATGTGCAAGGACCCCCAGATCCGGTTGTACTTCCCCTTTTCCCAACTTGACGCCATTATAGTAATCTGCCTTCCTGTTTTTGCTATCAAAGTGGATAACCTCACATTTATCCGCATTAAACTTCATCTGCCATGCATCGACCCCACTCCCCCAACCTGTCCAAGTCACCCTGCATTCTCATAGCATCCCCCTCACAGTTCACACTGCCACCCAGGTTTGTGTCATCTGCAAATTTGCTAAAGTTACTTTGAATCCCTTCATCCAAATCATTGATATATATTGTAAATAGCTTCGGTCCGAGCACCGAGCCTTGCGGTACCCCACTAGTCACTGCCTGCCATTCTGAAAGGGACCCGTTAATCCCTACTCTTTGTTTCCTGTCTGCCAACCACTTCTCTATCCATGTCAGCACTCTACCCCGAATACCATGTGCCCTAATTTTGCCCACTAATCTCCTATGTGGGACCTTATCAAATGCTTTCTGAAGGTCCAGGTACACTACATCCACTGGCTCTCCCATGTCCATGTTCCTAGTTACGAGGGAAATTAGTGTAGAAATAGCAGGGGCTAAGACAGAAATATTTCAAATATCATTAGAGACGGGAATGGTGCCGGAGGATTGGCGTACTGCGCATTTTGTTCCTTTATTTAAAAAAGGTTCTAAGAGTAAACCTAGCTATTATAGACCTGTTAGTTTGACGTCAGTAGTGGGCAAATTAATGGAAAGGATACTTAGAGATAATATATATAAGCATCTGGATAAACAAGGTCTGATAAGGAACAGTCAACATGGATTTGTGCCTGGAAGGCCATGTTTGACTAATCTTGAATTTTTTGAAGAGGTTACTAGGGAAATTGATGAGGGTAAAGTGGTGGATGTCTATATGGCCTTCAGTAAGGCCTTTGACAAGGTTCCACATGGAAGGTTGGTTAAGAAGGTTCAATTGTTGGGTATTAATGGTGGAGTAGCAAAATGGATTTAACAGTGGTTGAACGGGAGATGCCAGAGAGTAATGGTGGATGGCTGTTTGTCAGGTTGGAGGCCGGTGACTAGTGGGGTGCTTCGGGGATCTGTGTTGGGTCCACTGTTGTTTATCATATACATCAATGATCTGGATGATGGTGTGGTAAATTCGATTAGTAAGTATGCAGATGATACTAAGATAGGTGGTGTTGTGGATAATGAAGTAGATTTTCAAAGTCTATAGAGAGATTTAGGCCATTTGGAAGAGTGGGCTGAAAGATGGCAGATAGAGTTTAATGCTGATAAGTGTGAGGTGCTACATCTTGGCAGGACAAATCAAAATAGGACATACATGGTAAATGGTGGCGAATTGCGGAATGCAGTTGAACAGAGGGAACTGTGCATAGTTCCCTGAAGGTGGAATCTCATGTAGATAGGGTGGAAAAGAAAGCTTTTGGTGTGCTGGCCTTTATAAATCAGAGCATTGAGTATAGAAGTTGGGATGTAATGTTAAAATTGTGCAAGGCATTGATGAGACCAATTCTGGAGTATGGTGTACAATTTTGGTCACCAAATTATAGGAAAGATGTCAACAAAATAGAGAGAGTACAGAGGAGATTTACTAGAATGTTGCCTGGATTTCAGCAACTAAGTTACAGAGAAAGGTTGAACAAGTTAGGTCTTTATTCTTTGGAATGCAGAAGGTTAAGGGGGGGACTTGATAGAGGTCTTTAAAATGATGAGAGGGATAGACAGAGTTGACGTGGATAAGCTTTTTCCATTGAAAGTAAGGAAGATTCAAACAAGAGGACATGATTTGAGAATTAAGGGACAGAAGTTTAGGGGTAACATGAGAGGGAACATCTTTACTCAGAGAGTGGTAGCTGTGTGGAATGAGCTTCCAGTGGAAGTGGTGGAGGCAGGTTCGATTTTATCATTTAAAAATACATTGGATAGGTATATGGACAGGAAAGGAATGGAGGGTTATGGTCTGAGTGCAGGTAGATGGGACTGGGGGAGAATACGTGTTCGGCACGGACTAGAAGGGCCAAGATGGCCTGTTTCCGTGCTGTAATTGTTATATGGTTATTGTTATATTCTATTGCAGCCAATTCATCTTCAAAAAATTCCAGAAGATTAGTCAAGCATGATTTCCCCTTCGTAAATCCATGCTGACTCGGACCGACCCTGTTACTGCTATCCAAATGTGCGGCTATCTCACCTTTCATAATTGACTCCAGGATCTTCCCGACCACTGATGTCAGGCTAACAGGTCTATAATTCCCCGTTTTCTCTCTCCTGCCTTTCTTAAAAAGTGGGATAACATTAGCTACCCTCCAATCCACATGAACTGATCCTGAGTCTACAGAACATTGCGAAATTATCACCAATGCATCCACGATTTCTAGAGCCACTTCCTTAAGTACCCTGGGATGCAGACCATCACGCCCTGGGGATTCATCAGCCTTCAGTCTCATCAGTCTATCCAACACCATTTCCTGCCTAATGTGGATTTCCTTCAGTTCCTCTGTCACCCCAGATCCTCTGGCCACTACCATATCAGGAAGATTGTTTGTGTCCTCCTTAGTGAAGGCAGATCCAAAGTACCTGTACAACTCATCTGCCATTTCCTTGTTCTCCATAATAAATTCACCTTTTTCGGTCTTCAAGGGTCCAACTTTGGTCTTAACTATTTTTTTCCTCTTCACGTACCTAAAGAAGCTTTTACTATCCTGCTTTATATTCTTGGCTAGCTTACCTTCGTACCTCATCTTTTCTCCCCTTATTGTCTTTTTGGTTATCTTCTGTTGTTCTTTAAAGATTACCAAATCCTCTTGCTTCCCGCTCAGCTTTGCTACGTTGTACTTCTTCGCTTTAATTTTTATACTGTCCCTGACGTCCCTTGTCAGTAATGGTCGTCCCTTTCTCCCCTTGTAATCTTTCTTCCTCCTAGGAATGAACTAATCCTGCACCTTCTGTATTATTCCTGGAAACACCTGCCATTGTTGTTCCACTGTCATCCCTGCTAGTGTATCTTTCCAGTCAACTTTGGCCAGCTCCTCCCTCATGGCAGCATAGTTCCCTTTATTCAACTGCAACACTGACACCTCTGATCTACTCTTCTCCCTCTCCAATTGTAGATTAAACCTGACCATGTTATGGTCACTGCCTCCTAATGGCTCATTAACCTCGAGGTCCTTTATCAAATCCTGTTCATTACATAACACTAAATCCAGAATTGCCTTATCCCTGGTCGGCTCCAATACAAGCTGTTCAAAGAATCCATCACGAAGGCACTCTACAAAGTCCCTTTCTTGGGGTCCAATACCAACCAGATTTTCCCAGTCTACCAGCATGTTGAATCTCCCATAACAACCACAGCATTACTTTCACTACATGCCAATTTTAACTCCTGATTCAGCTTGCGCCCTATGTCCAGGCTACTGTTTGGGGGCCTGAAGATTAGTCCCATTAGGGTCTTTTTACCCTTGCAATTCCTTAGTTCTATCCATTCTGACCACATCTCCTGTTTCAATGTCACCCCTTGCAAGAGACTGAATTTCATTCCTCACCAACAGGGCAACCCCCACCCCCTCTGCTGATCTGCCTGTCTTTTCGATAGGAGGTATACTCTTGAATATTCAGATCCCAGCCATGGCCCTCTTGCAGCCATGTCTTAGTAATTCCCACAACATCATACTTGCCAGTTTCTAATTAAGCTTCAAGCTCGTCCACTTTATTCCTTATACAATATACAATACTTTGACCTCCGTAATCACTTCCCCCTCACAATTGGCCCTGACCTTACTCTGTTGTCCATTCTCAAGCTTTCCTTCCCATTAATTTGAGAATCTTTTGTAATTTTTCCTGTAGCCAGTTCCCCATCAACTCCATCTTCATACTCCCAATTTGTCAATCCCTCCCCCCACTATTTAGTTTAAAACCACACGTGTAGCCCTAGCAAACCTGCCTGCCAGAATGTTGGCCCCCCTCCAGTTAAGGTGTAACCTGTCCCTTTTGTACAGGTCACCCCTACCCCAGAAGAGATCCCAGTGGTCTATAAATCTAAATCCTTGCTCCCTGCACCAGCCCCTCATCCACACATTCAGATCCCCTATCTCCCTGTTCCTGTCCTCACTAGCACGAGGTACTGGAAGCAATCCAGAGATAACCACCCTAGAAGTCTGGCATTTCAGTCGTCTTCCCAACTCTCTGAAGTCATGTTGGAGAACCTCCCTCTTCTTCCCGATGTCTTTGTGCCTACAGGGCCTGTCCCACGGGGATGCGACTCCATGCGGCAAGTGCGACCTAACCGGAAGCGGGGGCCGCGCGGAGGTCGAGTGATCCCCGTACAGGGCCGGTCCTACCAGCATGCGGCAAGTGCTACCAAACCGGAAGCGGGGGCCGCGCGGAGGTCGAGTGATGTCAAGACGGTGCGTACGGCGTCGAGGCGGTGCACACGGCCTCGATGCGGCTGCGGGGCGGCAGGCCATTACCGGCGCGGAATTTTGAACAGTGTCAGTTTTTCGGAGCCCCACGCGATGTCGGGACCAGCTCCGCACAACTCCATACGTCTCTGGCGATCGAAGTGGGACCGGCCCCACGACCTCCGCTTGGCCCCCGCTTCCGGTTAGGTCGCGCTTGCCGCATGGAGTCGCATGCCCGTGGGACAGGACTTTTATTGCCCAACTACTGCACTACTGAGAGAGAGACAGACAGAGAGAGAGACAGAAGTGGAGAGAGAAAGAGAGACAGAGTGTTAAACGAGAGATAGAGAGGGAGAGAGAGCGAGAGAGTCTGCGCTGAGACCTAATGGCGGAGCTGACGGCCTCCAACTGCGACCGACCGACCTCGAGGTTTCGGAGGCAGAGCCAGGACTTACCAACGCGAGGCTGGCCAACTTCGGGGCTGCGGTGGCATTGCGGCGTTCCCGTGGTGGCGACCAAAGACACTGGTGGCGACCTGAATCCGGAGGCTCGCCCAGTGGACGACACCGTCGGGAGCTCGCAGGTCCCAGGTGGGTGACCTGTTTTTCTGGAGATCCCGCAACTACAGCTGCGTCCGCTGGACTGGAGGGCGGCAGCTTCGACCACCCTGGGCCGCGGAGTTTGAAACCGGCCCGTCGCGGAACACGGATTCAGCCGCGGGACTGACTTACCATCACCCGGCGGGGCCACAACATCAGAAGCCTGGATCGCCTCAGCGCAGAGGAAGAACAAAGAGGGAAGAGACAGAGACGTTAAGACTTTTGCCTCCATCACAGTGAGAAGGTGCCTGGTGAACTCACTGTGCTGGATGTTAATTTGTGTTTATTGTGTGTTTTGTTATTTATTATTATATGTATGACTGCAGGCAACGGAATTTCATTGAGACCGAAAGGTCTGAATGACAAATAAAGGAATCTCTAATCTCTAGACAGATACATAGAGAGATACAGAGATAGAGACAGAGAGAGAGACAGATTGAGAGAGAGGGAGAGAGAGAGGGACAGAGAGAAAGAGACAGAGACAGAGAGAGAGAGAGAGAGTGAGAGACAGAGAGAGACACAGAGAGAGACACACACACACAAAGACAGAAAGAGAGGCAGAGAGACAGACACAGAGTGGGACAGACAGAGAGAGGGAGAGAGAGACAGAGAGAGAAAAAGAGAGTGAGAGACAGAGAGAGAGAGAGAGAGGGAGAGAGCGAGACAGAGAGGGAGAGGGACAGAGAGAGAGAGAGAATGAGAGAGACAGAAAAGCAGACAGAGTGAGACAGTGAGAGAGTCAGACAGAGAGAGCGACAGATAGACAGGGAGGGGGAGAGAGACAGAGAGGGAGAGACAGACAAAGAGGCAGAGAGAGGGAGAGACAGACAGAGAGAGTGTGAGAGAGACAGAGAGAGAGGCAGAGAGTGAGCCAGAGCAAGAGAGACAGACAGAGGGAGAGACAGAGAGAGAAAGAGAGGCAGAGAGAGATACAGAGAGAGAGAGACGGAGAGAGAGACAGAGAGAGTGACGGAGAGAGCGAGAGGCGGAGAAAGAGACAGGAAGAGGGAGAGAGACAGACAGAGAGAGGAGAGGAGACAGAGACAGGGACAGAGAGAGAAAAACAGGGGACAGAGGGAGAGAGACATAGGAGGGAGGGAGATAGAGAGAGACAGTGAGAAAGAGACAGAGTCACAGAGAGAGAGGGACAGTGAGAAACCGAGAGAGAGAGAGGGGGAGCGAGAGAAAGGAGAGAGGCACACTGAGACAGAGACAGATAGACAGAGAGAGGGAGAGAGAAATAGACACAGGGGGAGGGAGGGAGACAGACTGAGAGATAGAGGGGGGCAGAGAGAGAGAGAAAATGAGAGACGGGGAGAGAGAGACAGTGAGAGACAGATAGAGAGAGAGAGAGGTTGAGAAACCGAGAGGTTGAGAGACCGAGAGACAGTCAAGAAGATAGAAGGGGAGAGAGAAAGAGAGAGAAATGGAGTGAGAGAGACAGACTGAGAGGGAGATACAGAGAAAGAGAGAAATGAGAGAGGGAGAACAATGAGAGACAGAGAGAGAGAGAGGAGGAGACAGAGAGAGACAGACAGACAGACAGAGAAGAGAGAGAGAGACAGAGAGGGTGAGAGACAGAGGGACAGAGAGAGAGAGAGAGACAGACAGAGAGTGAGACAGACAGAGAGAGAGAGACAGTGAGAGAGACAGACGGGGGGAGATAGAGAGAGAGAGAGAGAGAGATAGCAAGACAGAGGGAGAGAGACAAAGATAGGGAGAGACAGACAGAGAGGGAGTGAGAGACAGAGGGACAGGGAGAGAGACAGACAGAGAGAGAGAGAGAAACAGAGATAGAGAGAGACAGAGAAAGAGAAACAGAGAGGGGGACAGAGAGAGACAGACAGATAGAGAGAGAGAGAGCAAAAGAGAGAGAGACAGAAAGACAGAGAAAGAGAGACAGGGAGAGAGGTAGATACAGAGAGGGAGAGACAGACAGAACCGAGGGGGAGACTGAGAAAGAGACCCAGAGAGAGACGGAGATAGAGAGAGGCAGAGAGAAAGAGTGCTGGAATAACATCAGCGGGACAGGCAGCATCTGTGGAGAAGATAGACACAAAGTGCTGGAGTAATTCAGCGGGTCAGGTAGCATCTGTGGAGAGAAGGAATGGGTGACATTTTGGTCGAGACCCTCATTTTGTTTAGTTTAGTTTAGAAATGCAGCGTTGAAACAGGTCTTTGAACCGACCAGCGATCACCCCATACACTAGCACTATCCTACACACATTAGGGACAATTTAACAATTTTGCGGAGGCCGATTAATCTACAACGCTGAATGTCTTTGAAATGTTGGAGGAAACCGGAGCACCCGGAGTAAAAACCCACGCAGGTCATGGGGAGAACGTACAAACGCCGCACATACAGCACCTGTAGTCAGGATCGAGCCTGGGTCTCTGGCGTTGAGGCAGCAACTGCGCCACTGTGCCACGCAGAATTATATAACGGTTTCCTCTGCCATAAACGCACCCAATATGTGGCAGTAATGTCCTGTTTGCCAGTTGTTGACCCTCTGTGTTCCCCTCCTGCAGGGTTTAGGAGCCATTGCTGTGGACGGAGAGACAGGGACGTGAGCAGCCATTGAGGGCGGCCAGGGTGCCGGTGAGCACCCCCCCTCCCCCCCCATTTGCTCGGTGTGCGGGCTGAGCTTCGGTGGAGGACCACATGACGGGGCACAAGAAGGAGAAGCGTTATGAGTGCGACTTGTGTGGCAAGGCCTGGCAGAGCCCCAGCGATCTGGAGACCCACCGGCGGGTGCACACGGGAGAACGCCCCTTCGACTGCTCAGAGTGCGGCAAGAGCTTCACCCGCTATGGCAACCTGCTGCGGCATAACCGCGTGCACTCCAGCGAGAGGCCCATCACCTGCTCCGACTGCGGCAAGAGCTTCAAGACGGCGAATGACCTGAAGAGACACCTGCGGGTGCACACGGGCGAGAAGCCCTATGGCTGCTCCACCTGCGGCAAGAGCTTTGCCTGGTTGTCAGGGCTGCGGGACCACCGGCAGGTGCACAGCAGTAAGCGGCCCTTCACCTGCTCCGTCTGCGGCAAAGACTTCAAGTTGTCCAGGGACCTGAAGGTGCACAGGCGCCTGCACACCGGGGAGCGGCCCTACACCTGCGCCCAGTGCGGCAAGGGATTCATCCAGTCCAGCAACCTGCTGAAGCACCAGTACACCCACACCGGCGAGCGCCCCTACACCTGCAGCGACTGCGGCAAGGGCTTCAACCACTCCGGCAACCTACTGGTGCACCAACGCACCCATACCGGCGAGCGCCCCTTCACTTGCACACAGTGCGGCAAGGGCTTCACCCACTCTAGCCACCTGCTGAAGCACCAGCGCACCCACACTGGCGAGCGTCCTTTCACCTGCACCCAGTGCAGCAAGGGCTTCACCCAGTCCAGTCACCTGCTGAAGCACCAGCGCACCCACACCGGCGAGCGCCCCTATACCTGCGCCCAGTGCGGCAAGGGCTTCATCCACTCCACCAGCCTGCTGGAGCACCAGCGCACCCACACCGGCGAGCGCCCCTACACCTGCGCCCAGTGTGGCAAGGGCTTCACCCGCTCCAGCAACCTGCAGAGGCACCAGCGCACCCACACCGGCGAGCGTCCCTTCACCTGCGCCCAGTGCGGCAAGGGCTTCACCCGCTCCTCCAAGCTGCTGTCCCACCAGCGGGTGCACGCCGGAGACCGTCTCGTCCCCAGCCCGGTGTGTGGAGAGCACTTTGCCATGGCCTCACACGCCCTGTCTTCACCAGCGTGTGCAAACCAGTGGCCAGCCCTAGGACTGCCCTTATAGTGATGAGGCGTTTGACAGCTTGTGGGGGTTGCGGCAACACCGGTTGGCTCACGCCGGCGAATGGCTGCTCCCACAACGGCAAGCATTTCAACAGCGCACGGAGGCTGTGGGAGCACCAGCGGATACACACCAGAGAGAGACCCTTTGTGTGCGCTGAGTGTGGCAAGGGTTTCACCCGCATGTCCAGCCTATGGCAGCACCTGCGTACCCACATCGGTGAGCGTCCTTTCCCTGCCCGTCCTGTGGTAAAGGCTTCACCCGCCTTGACCACCTGCTGGAGCACCGGCGAGTTCACACCAGCCAGTGCCCCTTCACCTGCCCGCACTGTGGCAAGGCCTTTGCCCGCTCCTCCAGCCAGCTGGCACAGCGCCACGTGGATAGGAGCTGTTTAGGTAAACACAAAATGCTGGAAGGAATGGGTAACGTTTCGGGTCGAGATCTTCTTCAGTCACCAATTCCTTCTCTCCAGAGAGGCTGCTTGTCCTGCTGAGTTACTCCAGCACCTTTTCCTTATTTGCAAACCAGCATCTGCAGTTCCTTGTTTGTAAACCATTCTGGTTAACCATCTCTGCACCTTCCCAACGCCTCTGCATCAGTCCTGTAATGGAGTGATAAGAACTGTGTGCAATACTCCAAATGCTACCTGACCAATGACCCTTAAAGCTGCACATATAAAATTCCTCTCTCTCCGCTCTCTCTCCACACTCCTCCCCACGCATACAAGTTATCTCCATTTCACCCGCTCGTATCCCCCTCCTCTCTCTCACACACTCCCTCTCTCACTCCCTGTCTCTCTCACACTCTCCCTCTCTCGCTCCGCCTCTCCCACACACTCCCTCTCTCGCTCCCTATCTCTCTCACACACTCCCTCTCTCCCTGTCTCTCTCACACACGCAATCTCTCTCCTTGTATCAAGACTAGGCATGCATTTCACCCTACACTTGCATTCAGTCCGCTAAGGCCTGCTGGATCTCCCGGTTGCCAACCATTTTAACTCCCCTTCCCACTCCCACACTGATCTTTCTGTCCTGGGCCTCCTCCATTGCCAGAGTGAGGTTGAAAGAGCTAATAGTCAAATCTAAAATGGAGTCATTCTTCTCCAAAAGCATGGTCTAGTAGAACAAAAGAATGGCTCGGTGCCAAGTCTGAATGACTTTGCAAATTATAATGGAACACAATATGGAGGACAGGTTGTCTTTTTAATAAAGACATTAAGATGGCAGCCTGTGTAATAACATATGCTTCTTTCAAGGCCATAAAGAATTCAAGATTTAAAAAAAACTGATGCTCCCGAGATAAGTAATAACTTGTTATTGGATGAGCTTGATTTGGACCCAGCTTTTCCTATATTCTGAAAGGGTATAGAAGCTTACAGTCGTGCCATATTCAGACTTGGTAGGAGTGTTTTACTGATAAGAAAAATGTATAATTGTGCTAACTTTCCTTTGTTCTGAGAGTGGAGCCCGGAGAAGCACTGAGCAACGTTTGTGCTCATTGTAGATCTTGCCACTCCCGTCTGACGAATCAATTAAAGATTGCCATGGTTTACCTTTAACATTTTTGTTGCTATCTGCTTTTCAAGAGACGAACTTTGACAAGGTGACACACAAGCTGGAGGAACAGCAGTGTCCAGACCCGACACGTTGCCCATCCATTCCCCTGCCGGTAGGAACATCACCTCATAGCTTACAGCCCAATGACATGAACATTAAATTCTCCAAATTAAGGAGACATTCCCCCGCCCTCCTAATCAAGTCCTGGAGTCTGTCCCGACCCCATCTGTTTTTTCCAGCTTTCTCTCCCTGACTCCATCAGTCCAATGAAGGGTCCAGACCCGACACGTCGCCTGTCCATTCCCTCCAAAGTGTCGATAGAACTCAGCAGGTCAGCCATCCGTGGTGGGAAACGGATGGAGAAGTGTTCCTAATATACAGTGGCTTGCAAAATTATTCATACCCCTTGAACTTTTCCACATTTTGTCACGTTACAACCACAAACGTAAATGTATTTATTGGGATTTTATGTGATAGACCAACACAAAGTGGCGCATAATTGTGAAGTGGAAGGTAAATGATACATGGTTTTTCAAATTATTTTACAAATAAAAAACTGAAAAGTGTCGTGTGCAAAAGTATTCAGCCCCCTTTACTCTGATACCCCTAAATAAATCCAGTGCAACCAATTGCCTTCAGAAGTCACCTAATTAGTAAATAGAGTCCACTTGTGTGTAATCTAATCTCAGTATAAATACAGCTGTTCTGTGAAGGCCTCAGAGGTTTGTTAGAGAACATTAGTGAACAAACAGCATCATGAAGCCCAAGGAACACACCAGACAGGTCAGGGATAAAGTTGTGGAGAAGCTTAAAGCAGGGTTAGGTTATAAACAAATATCCCAAGCTTTGAACATCTCACGGAGCACTGTTCAATCCATCATCCGAAAATGGAAAGAGTATGGCACAACTGCAAACCTACCAAGACATGGCCGTCCACCTAAACTGACATGCCGGGCAAGGAGAGCATTGATCAGAGAAGCAGCCAAGAGGCCCATGGTAACTCTGGAGGAGCTGCAGAGATCCACAGCTCAGGTGGGAGAATCTGTCCACAGGACAACTATTAGTCGTGCACTCCACAAATCGGGCCTTTATGGAAGAGTGGCAAGAAGAAAGCCATTGTTGAAAAAAAGCCATAAGAAGTCCCGTTTGCAGTTTGCCATAAGCCATGTGGGGGACACAGCAAACATGTGGAGGAAGGTGCTCTGGTCAGATGAGACCAAAATAGAAGTTTTTGGCCTAAATGCAAAACGCTATGTTGGCGGAAACCTAACACTGCACATCACCCTGCACACACCATCCCCACTGTGAAACATGGTGGTGGCAGCATCATGCTGTGGGGATGCTTTTCTTCAGCAGGGACAGGGAAGCTGGTCAGAGTTGATGGGAAGATGGATGGAGCCAAATACAGGGCAATCTTGGAAGAAAACCTGTTAGAGTCTGCAAAAGACTTGAGACGGGCGGAAGTTCACCTTCCAGCAGGACAACGACCCTAAACATACAGCCAGAGCTACAATGGAATGATTTAGATCAAAGCATATTCATGTGTTAGAATGGCCCAGTCAAAGTCCAGACCTAAATCCAATTGAGAATCTCTGGCAAGACTTGAAAATTGCTGTTCACAGACGCTCTCCATCTAATCTGACTGAACTTGAGCTATTTTGCAAAGAAGAATGGGCACAAATTTCAGTCTCAAGATGTGCAAAGCTGGTAGAGACATACCCCAAAAGACTTGCAGCTGTAATTGCAGCGAAAGGTGGTTCTACAAAGTATTGACTCAGGGGGGCTGAATAATTTTGCACGTGACACTTTTCAGTTTTTAATTTGTCAAAAAATTTGAAAACCATGTATAATTTTCCTTCCACTTCACAATTATGCACCACTTTGTGTTGGTCTATCACATAAAATCCCAATAAAATACATTTACGTTTGTGGTTGTAACGTGACAAAATGTGGAAAAGTTCAAGGGGTATGAAAACTTTTGCAAGCCATTGTAAACCCTCCTTGCCCATGTCGAGGAGCAGACAATCAACAGTACCAGCATCTTCTCATTCTGTGCCTAAGTTAAAATGCAAAAGTGAGCCAAGCTGCACACAGCCAACTGCTCACAGTACCAGCTGCCACTGGCCCAAAAACCTAAAGCCATTTTAAACTGTTTTATATAGAAAGTTTTGACGCATTTGTGCCTTATGTAAGCAAGTTTATCCTGACCTCACTGTGAAAGAGTTTAATTTCGTCAAGTTTGGTTCGTAAATGCTGCTGCCCTGTGTTTCACCGAGACCTGGCTTTGTGAGTCGATCCCTGACAGCGCGCTACAACTGGCTGGCTTCCAACTTCACAGAGCGGATCGCTAAGTGGAGGCAGCGGGGAAATCAAGATGTGGTGCTATCAAATTTCTGCTCTCCCAACCTAGAATCTCTCTATCCACTGTAAACCCTTCTACTCTCCGAGGGAATTTAACTCCTTTATTCTCGCTGGAGTTTACATTCCCCCCCCCCCAAGCCTGCGTACGTGAGGCACTAACACAACTCGCTGACCAGGTAATGAGGGTAAAGAGTGACTTCCCGGACTCCATGGGCATTGTTTTCGGGGACTTTAACAAAGCTAACCTCAGCTGTGACCTTCCAAAATACAGACTTCATGTTACCTGCCCCACCAGAGGGGAGAGACCACTCGATCACTGTTATACGGCAATCAAGAACGCATATCGCTCTATTCCCCAGGTGGGTCTGGTTCTCTCTGATCATTGTCCAGTTCACCTTATTCAGGCCCGTACGAAGCTTTTCAAAAGGGGGTGGCATGACAGGATTACAAAATTTTTAATGTTAAATAATGTGCACCTGCGCACATCACAAGCGCGAATCGTGAAGTCCATCGATGCCGGTGTCCAGGGCCCTTATGCGGGCCCTGGAAGCTAAGGTGTTTTAGATGCTCTCTGATGCATTCTGAGACTTATTTTGGAGCATTTTTGCACCAAATTTATGACCAATATTTCAGAAATTAACAGGAATTTGAGAGGTAGCTTTTTGAGAGGGTGGTGGGTGTATGGAACGAGCTGCCAGAGGAGATAGGTAAGGCTGGGACTATCCTAATGTTTAAGAGAAATTTGGACACGTACATGGAAAGGACAGGCTTAGATGGATATGGGCCAAACGCGTGTGAGTGGGACCAGTGTAGATGGGACATGTTGGTCGGTGTGGGCAAGTTGGGCTTAAGGGCCTGTTTCCAAACTGCATCATTCTATGACTAAAAAGTTAAGAAAACTGCATGTAGATAAGTAGAGCAGATTTGAAAGAGGAGTGAAATGTAAAGGCAGAGAGAGGTTTATGGGTGGAAAGGAACATAGGAAAGGAGGGGGGAGAGTGGGCCTGGGCAGATGGGTGAAGGGAAAATGGACACAAAGTGCTGGAGTAACTCAGCGGGTCAGGCAGCATCTCTGGACAACATGGATAGGTGACATGTCACAGAGTGCTGGAGTAACTCAGTGGGTCAGGCAGCATCTGTGGAGAACATGGATAGGTAACATGTCACAGAGTGCTGGAGTAACTCAGCGGGTCAGGCAGCACCTCTGGAGAAAAGGTATAGATTATATTTTGGGTCAAGACCCTTCAGTAATATTCATGATGTGACATGCATAGACATTGCTGAATGTTACCCAAACCATCGTGAGCTACTTTGTTACGGTGCTTGCCCTCTCCTATAACGTCTCTGCTGCCTTGGGTGATGCAGGACAGGACACAAGCTTTGCGACACGGTGTGAAGCTGCTGCCGTCTGTCCCAGCCTGGTAAAAACCTGGATGGAGTGGATGTGGGGAGGATGCTTCCATTATTGGGAGAGTCTAGGACCAGTCGCCACAGCCTCAAAATTAAGACATTCCTTTAGGAAGGAGATGAGCAGGAATTTCTTAAGTCAGAGGGTGGTGAACTGGAATTCATTGCCACAGGCAGCTGTGGAGGCCAAGTCAATGGACATTTTTCAGGGGGAGATTGATAGATTCTTGATTGATACGGGTGTCAGAGGTAATGGGGAGAACGCAGGAGAATGGGTTTGAGAGGGAAAGGTAGATAGTCAGAGTGATACAGTGTGGAAACAGGCCCTTTGGCCCAGCATGTCCCATGTACACAAGTCCCACCTGCCCACGTTTGATCCATATCCCTTCAAACTTATCCATGTACCTGTCTAACTGTTTCTTAAATGTTGCGATAGTCCCTGCCTCAACTGGCAGCTTGCTCCATACACCTACCACCCTTTGTGTGAAAAATATACCCCTCAGATTCCTATTAAATCTTTCCCCCTTCACCTTAAACTTATGTCCTCTGCTCCTCGATTCACCTACTCTGGGCAAAAGACTCGACCATATCTATTGAAATCATGATTTTATACACCTCTATTAGATCATCCCTCATCTTCCTGTGCTCCATGAAATAGAGTCCCAGCGTACTTAACCTCTCCCTATAACTCTGGCCCTCTAGTCCTGGCAACATCGTCGTAAATCTTAACTGTACCCTTTCCAGTTTGATGACATCTTTCCTATAACATGGTGCCCAGAACGGAATACAATACTCTGAATGCGGCCTCACCACCTTCTTATGCAACTGCAACATGACCTCCCAACTTCTATACTCAGCCTGACCCACTGAGTTACTCCAGCACTCTGTGAAACGTCACAGAACAGGGCAAGATTAGCAAGTTTGCTGATGATACAGAAGTGAGTGGTTTTGCAGATAGTGAAGATGGTTGTGAAAGATTGCAGCAGGATCTGGATCAATTAGCCAGGTGGACAGAGGAATGGTTGACGGTTGAATGGTTCCTTCGAGTCGCAGGTACATCAGGTGGTCAAAAATTATTTTGGCACTTTGGCCTTCATCAGTCAGAGTATTGAGTATAGAAGTTGGGAGGTCATGTTGCAGTTGTATAAGACGTTGGTGAGACCGTATATAGAGTATTGTGTTCAGTTCTGGGCACCATGTTATAGGAAAGATGTCAAACTGAAAAGAGTACAGAGATCCCCATCCTGGATCAGTCTAATCAGGGTTGTGTCGTCCGCAAACCTGAGAAGTTGACAGAGTTGTCTGTGGGGGTGCAGTCATTGGTGTAGCGAGAGTAGAGTAGAGGGGAGAGTATGCATATTGTAGTGCTCCTATGCTGAGCGTTTGCGGGTCCGAGATATGCTTTCCCAGCCTCACATGCTGCTTCCTGTCTGTCAGGAAGCTGGTGATCCACCGACAGAGGGGTTCAGGCACAGTCAAGTCAGACAGTTTGGAGTAGCTCTGGGACAATGGTGTTGAATGCAGAGCTAAAATCATCAAACAAAATCCTTGCATAGGTCCCCTGGCGGTCTAGGTACTGTAGGATGAAGTGCAGGCCCAGATTGACTGTCATCCACAGATCTATTGGCCCAATATGCAAACTGCAGAGGGTCCATCAGGGGGATTGTGATTTTTTTTCAGCTTGGCCACCACAAGCCTTTCAAGGGTCTTCATGATTACAGAGGTCAGTGCAACAAGCATGTAGTCATTAAGACCAGTAATCCTTGCCTTTTTTGGGTACAGGGACAATAGTGGAGACTTTGAAACAGGAAGGGACAGTACATGTTTGTAGGGACTGGTTAAAAATGAGTGTATAGACCGGTGGCAGCTGTTTGGCACAGAGCTCAAGAGTAGAGGGGGAAACATTGTCAGGTCATTGAAACATAGAAACATAGAAAATAGGTACAGGAGTAGGCCCTTCAAGCCTGCACCGCCATTTAATATGATCATGGCTGATCATCCAACTCAGTATCCTGTACCTGCCTTCTCTCCATACCCCCGATCCCTTTAGCCACAAGGGCCACATCTAACTCTATCTTAAATATAGCCAATGAACTGGCCTCAACTACCTTCTGTGGCAGAGAATTCCACAGATTCACCACTCTCTGTGTAAAAAATGATTTTCTCATCTCGGTCCTAAAATACTTCCCCCTTATACTTAAACTGTGACCCCTTGTTCTGGACTTCCCCAACATCGGGAATAATCTTCCTGCATCGAGCCTGTCCAACCCCTTAAGAATTTTGTACGTTTCTATAAGATCCCCCCTCAATCTTCTAAATTCTAGCGAGTACAAGCCGAGTCTATCCAGTCTTTCTTCATATGAAAGTCCTGCCATCCCAGGAATCAGTCTGGTGAACCTTCTCTGTACTCCCTCTATGGCAAGAATGTATTTCCTCAGATTAGGAGACCAAAACTGTACTCAATACTCCAGGTGTAGTCTCACAAAGACCCTGTACAACTGCAGTAGAACCTCCCTGCTCTTATACTCAAATCCTTTTGCTATGAATGCTATTGGCTTTCTTCACTGCCTGCTGCACCTGCATGCCTACTTTCAATGACTGGTGTACCATGACACCCAGGTCTCGTTGCATCTCCCCTTTTCCTAATCGGCCACCATTCAGATAATAGTCTACTTTCCTGTTTTTGCCACCAAAGTGGATAACCTCACATGTATCCACATTATACTGCATTTGCCATGCATTTGCCCACTATGTTACTATGTTAAAGGCACATGCATATCTCATCTACATCCTTCCTCTCCGAAACGACAGGCAAATACAATGGTGACATGGCGACCACGGCTCATGCGCTAGGATAGCTAGGCAACATCGCCATAGCGGTCAGGCGGTTTGACAAGACGTCCCGCCCGGGTTCGCGTCTCGCCATCCACCCTTCCTGCAGGAGGAAGAGGCACCAGCGGGGACGGACGAACCTGAAAGGGAGAAACGGGAGAAAACGGAAGAGACCGTGGCACCGAAACCGGAGGGGATGCGGGGCCGGGACCGGGAAGAGCGCGGGGGGCGAGCGAGGACTAGTCGGAGTGTGATGGAGCAGAGGGGGCGAAGGAGGAGCAGAGCGAGGCATGTCAGGAATCACGGGCAGGGCAACGGCCGGACGCGAAACAGGCAGCGGGGGAGCAAAGGGATCGGCGGCAGGAGGACGCGGCTCGTGGATGAGCCGATGGTGCTGGCGGGACCGTCGGTAAATGGTCCCAGCGTAGTCGACGAAATAGGACCTGGGCGACCCCGCAGAGCCGACGACAGTAGCGAGCTTGGAGTGACCGGGAGTGGTCTGCATACGGACTACTTGACCGGGGAAGAGGGGCGGCAGCGGGTGGCAGGACCTGTCATGGGAACGCTTTTGGACGTCGTGCCTGAAGGCAATTCGTTTCTGAACCGCCGCAGGTGGGAGGACCGAGGGTATGAGGGAGCGCTGGGCCACCGGGAGTGGGAGTCTGGTAGCGCGAGACAGGAGCCGCTGAGCAGGCGAACCCATGGCAGAGTCGCGGGAAATGTTCCGAAGGCTGAGGAGGGCCAGGTGGAAGTCGGAGTTAATGCCACCACACTGTTCCAACAAGTGCTTAGCACTGCGGACCGCGCGCTCGGCCAAACCGTTGCTTTGCGGGTACTCCGGGCTGCTGGTGAAATGGCGAAAATTCCATCTGGAAGCGAACGCTTTAAACTCGGAGCTCGTGAACTGGCTGCCATTGTCCGACTGCAAGCTTGCCGGGGGGCCAAAAGTGCTAAAGTGAGGGTACAACCTGTCGATGACGGCCGAAGAGGTCACGGAAGGCAGCCGGTCAACCACAAACCAGCTGGAGTAGGAGTCAACGAGTACCAGGAAGTGTTTGCCCCGCCACTCGAAAATGTCTGTGGCGAGCGCCATCCAGGGCAGTCCGGGCGCGGGCTGCTGTAGAAGCGGCTGACGCTGCTGATGGGGGGCGCGGCTGTTGCAGGTGGAACACGATGAGACCCTCTCCCGGATGTACTTGGCCATATCCGGCCAATAGAACTGGCTCTTGGCGAGAGACAACGTGTCGGCTACGAACATGTCCTTCCCCTTACGATAAACCACCGTGAACGTGAAACGCTGGAGCTGCAGCAGCATGCGCTGCAGACGTGATGAGGCCACATGGATCGGTTTGTTGAGGATGGTAACAAGTGGTTGATGGTCAGTTTCAACGGTGAAAGTGTTGCCCACGATGTAGTCCCGGAATTTGGAGCAGGCAAACACCACGGCCAGTAGCTCCTTCTCAATCTGCGCGTAGTGCTGTTCGGTGGCTGTCATGGTGCGGGACGCGAAGGAGACAGGCAGCTGCAGGCCGTCATGGACCTGGAGGCAGGCGGCACCGAGTCCGAATTGAGAGGCGTCGCAGGTGAGGACAATGGGACGCTGCAGGTCAAAGAACTTGAGCGTGGGTGTGCTGATCAGTTTAGACTTAAGAATGTCAAATGCCTTCTGATGATTGGGTAACCAAAGCCAGGAAGTGTCCTTTTTGATCAGATCCCTCAGGGGAGCGCTGAGCTCGCTGAGGTCAGGGATGAACTTCCCCAGGTAGTTTACCAAGCCGAGGAAGCGTTGCAGGCCTGCCACGTTAGTAGGAGGAGGCATCCCTGAGATGGCAGCCGTTTTCTGCGGGTCTGGCTTTAGCCCCTCAGCGGTGAATACATGTCCAACATAGGTGACCTCCGAGACGCGGAATCGGCACTTCTTGGGGTTCAGTTTCAAGTTGATTTGCCTGGCCCGGTCCAGGATCAGGCGGAGGTTGACATCGTGTTCGGCAACATCCTTACCATAAACGAGGATGTCGTCAACAATTATGGCGCAAGGCAGATCTGAAAACAGCTGTTCCATGGTTCGCTGGAATACCTCGCTGGCAGAGTTGATTCCGAAGGGCATTCGGAGGAACCGAAACCTTCCGTAGGGGGTGGCGAAGGTTGTCAAAATGGACGACCGCTCGTCCAGTGGTATCTGCCAGAATGAGCTTTTGGCATCGAGGACCGAAAAAACCGTTGCTGGACCAACCTGTGCAGCGACGTCTTCCACCGTTCTCATAGGGTAGTGAGGGCGCCGAATGGCCAGGTTGAGGTCTCTGGGGTTGATGCAGATGCGTATCTCACTCATGTCCTTTTTAGCAGCAACAACCATGGAAGAGACCCAGCTGGTGGGCTCGACGACCGCCTTTAGGACGCCCATTTGTACCATACTGTGTAGGGTCGCCTCCACTTTGTCCCTCATGGCGAAGGAAATACGGTGAGGAGCATGGACCACAGGAACGATCTTATGGTCCACTTCAATCTTGTAGCTGCAGGGTAGTTTGCCTAGCTTATCATCAAAGCGGTCGGGATAATCGGCCAGCGGGTCCATAAGAGCCTGCACGTGGTGGATGTCCCGGTGGAAGGATACCAGTCCCATTTCCTGGCATGCCTGGATCCCCAGCAGGGGAACGCATCTTCGATTGAGGAGAAAGAAGGTGAGGGGCCGAGTGGCCTTCAGTATCTTACAGTGTAGTGTGGCCTTGCCCACAGGAGTAAGGATCTCCCCACCGTAGGCATGCAGGTTTGAGCTCTGAGAAAATATCTGCTCATTAGTTCTTATCTGGTTGAAAAGGGATGTTGACATAACATTGGTAACCGCCCCAGTGTCGATTTTGGCCGTGAAGGTCGAGTTGTTCACAGTGACTTGCACAGAAGGATCCGTTATCATAGCAGGTGCGTCCACCACGGTAAACAAGCTGGTCTCCCCCTGAGAGGAGTTAGATGTAGGAACAGAATGTTCATCGGAATAGTGCTGGGAGCTGAGCTCATTATCCGACTGTAGAAGGTTGTTTAAATTTTGCCTTCAAGCAGCGACAGGCTTCCCACGGGAACGACAAGCTGCAGCAAAATGGTTCAACTTATTGCAGGAATTGCAAGTCTTCCCTAGAGCAGGGCATACATTGAACTGATGAGTTGTGAAGTTGCAATTAGGGCACCTTTGCTGGGTGCCTCCCCTTGTAGCAGCACCGAACCCCGGGGCGTGTCCCCCTCGAGCAGCGAGCGACCCCGGGGGTCGCGACTGGGGTGCGTTCATGAGATAGCTAGGAGTGCTGGCAAAGTTGATCGCCTGCTCAGCCAGCGGCGCCGCCACGGAAACAGCGTCAGCTAAGCGAGTAGCGTGCATGGCATCGGCCAAGGTCAAATCCGGCTTGCGAAGTAGTTCGGACCTGAGCTTCTCATCACGGAGACCGTAAACCAGTAGGTCCCTGATGACATTATCGGGGGTCCACGTGTCGAGGCGGCAGCGCCTGCCCAGGTCCCGCAGCGCAATGACATAGTTCTCAGCAGATTCCCCAGGGAGCTGACGCCGCGCTAACAGTTTAAAACGTTCTAAAATGCAATTAGTCGGAATGTCACAAATAGCGTCAAACTTAGCCAACAGACATACCGGGTCCCGAGCTGTTTCTCCAGCAGCGTAGACGAAGAAGTCAGAGCGAGTCAAGGCGTCGGGACCAGCCAAGTTGAGAAGCAGGGAGGCTTTGAGAGCGGGGGTGGCGCCAGGATGGGCAATCGTGAAATAGTGTTCAAAGTCACGTTTGAATATGTCCCATCGAAGGGCGATGTCGAAATCAAAAACGAGCGCATCGGGCTTACAGGCAGAAGAGGCCATAACAAGAAACAGTTGGGGGGGAAACAAAAACTGGGTCAAAATTAAATGATAAACCGATAAACAGGAGGCGCAAGGTAAGTTATTTGACACCATGTAAAGGATTGATAACGAGGCATCGTTACTTTACTATCTTTATTCATACTGGATCATTATACATTGCACTAGCTGTACGTGGTCTGTCACAGGAACTAGAGAGCGATCTGTGGGTGGGGAGGTTGTAGTTATACTTGTGATATGGGGAGTGGTTAGTAGGTATGAGGTCACTATGTTAAAGGCACATGCATATCTCATCTACACTAAGGATATTAATAAAAGATTCGCTCAATTTTATCAACATTTATGTACATCTAAAGCGTTAGCAGATAGTACTAAAGTTATAGAGTTCTTGGATAATTGTAATCTCCCAAAACTTAATTTGATCGAACAAGAGGAACTAGGTGCACAAATCTCAACTAAGGAAATAGAAGAAACAATAAATTCATGAAAGAATGGAAAAACACCAGGACCAGATGGTTTTAGTAATGAATTTTATAAAAGATTCTACGAGATAATTGCACTACGGTTACATAAAATGTATACATATACTTTTAAAGAACATACACTTCCAGAAACACTAGCGGAATCAACGATTACACTTATACCTAAAAAAGATAAAGATTTAGAAGACCCGGGTTCTTATAGCGCTATTACGCTGTTAAATACATATAAAAATATTAGCGAAAACATTAGCTAGAAGATTAAGTAAATATGTTAGTAAATTAATAAATGCGGATCAAACGGGGTTTATACCCAAGAGATATTCATGCAATAATTTGAGACGTCTGTTTAATATAATGCACTCATACAAAACCGAAGAACAAGACTTATCAATTATTTCATTGGATGCAGAAAAAGCATTCGATCAAGTGGAATGGAATTTCCTTGTTAAAGTATTGCAAAAATTTCAAATGGGAGAGAATTTTATCGCTTGAGTAAAACTATTATATGACAGGCCTACTGCCAGAATATTAACTAATAATATGTTGTCCCCGAAATTTGAATTATCAAGGGGAAATAGACAGGGATGTTCACTATCACCCCTGCTATTTGCTCTTGTAATAGAACCGTTAGCGGAAAGTATTAGAATACATCCGAACATCCATGGTTATAATAAAAATACTCAAATAATAAAATATCATTATATGCAGATGATGCACTATTATATATTACAAAATCACAAATCAGTATACCAAATATATTAAATCTAATAGAGGAATTTATAATTGGAATAAAAGTGAAATTATGATGATAAAACCTCAAGACTAAACACACCTGTTAAAATTCCCTTTTAAAATTGCTTCAGAAAAATTCAAATATTTGGGAATTGAAATTACTAGAAAATATAAATCTTTATTTAATGCAAACTATATGCCCTTACTCAATAAACTAAACATACTAATTACATTTTGGAAAACTCTTCCGATGTCTCTAATAGGCCGACTAAATGCTATAAAAATGATTTTTTTAACCACAAATTTTATATCTATTCCAGTCAATACCGATATACTTACCAAAAATTTTTTTTTTTTAACTGGATACTGATATCACAAATTTTATATGGGACTATAAAGCCCATAGAATTCAAAGAAGACATTTGTGCAAACCTAAAGAATTTGGTGGATTAACACTCCCTAATTTGTTGTATTATTACTGGGCCGCAAATGTCAAAAATATGATTCACCTGTTGGACAACTCGGCCCAGCAGGTGGATTGGACAGTAATGGAGAGAGAGGATTGTTCCCCTTTTAATATAGGAGCGATCCTCTCACCAACAAAATTGAAGAATACAATATATAGTAAAAATCCAATTATTCATAGTACAATTAGAATTTGGAAACAAATAAAATTAACTTTAAAATTAAGAAATCTATCGCTTCTTTCATCTGTCTATCTATCTATCTATCTATCTATCTATCTATCTATCTATCTATCTATCTATCTGTCTATCTATCTATCTATTATATAAAACTCTGTGGCTGTCCGTCCGGCGTGTGCTTAGTGTGTGTGACGACACACGCTCCCCCCCCACTTTGGTGCATGAGTCGCGCACAACTGAGCGGTTATTCGAATTCTTCACCAACCGTCATACTGACTTTGCTTGTGAAGAGAAAAATCATGAATTGCATTTGTCTGACGATAAGAATCAGCTTTATTTTTATTGGATTGAGTTTATTTGTTTCTCATTTACCTGATCATTATAAATCTTAAAGTGTGCATTTCATTTAAAAGATTAATTTTTTAATATTAACATTTGATTGCATTTCATTGTTAATTTCTTTATTTTTATTACATCGAATTTTCTCAATTAACTGTCAATTATAAATCTTCAAGTGCATTTCATTTTTTTTAATTAACATTTTATTGGATTTCATTGTTAAATTCTTTATTTGTTTTCCATTGAATTGAATTATTTCTCACTTAACGTTACTACTTTTTAACACTAATTTTCAATTTCAAATCCCCTTCCTTCCTCTCTCCCTTCCTCTCCCCCTTCCTCTCCTCCCTTCCTCTCCCCATTCCTCTCCCCCCTCTTCCTCCCCCTCCTCTCAAAAAACGTTTTTCTAACATTACATTTTCCACGTTTGTTCCCTCTTTACCATTTTGAAATTTCTAAATTACTAACGATTGTCTTTAATTCTTAAAGACAACATTTCATTTCAAATACCTTTCTTTAAAATAAATTTGCTGCCTTTTCATTGACAGCTTAGAGTCAAAATAATTGTTATTTCACTTTGTCAGCGTTGAATTTGTTTTTTTATAAAGATAGTTTGTGAGGGCAGGTGCTTAGTATCTGTCACTTTGCGGAGGCGCTCTCCATTCAAACAGACGCTCTCATCTGTGGGGGCGCTTGCTTAGTGAAGAGTGCATTTCATTTCAAAGATTATTTTTTTTTAATTAACATTTGATTGTATTTCATTGTTAAATTCTTTATTTGTTTTACATTGAATTGAATTAATTATCACTTAACATTATTACTTTTTAACACTAACTTTTATTTACAAATACCATTTTTAAAAATAAGTTTGCTGTCTTTTCATTGACAGCTTAGATTCTAAATCATTGCTTTTTCACTTTGTCAACGTTGAATTTTTTAAAATATTTTTTACAATATAGATTTAAAAAAATTATTTAAAACATTACATTTTCCACGTTTGTTACATCTTTACAATTTTGAAATTTATAAATTCTTAACGATTAATTCTTATTTTTTTTTTTTTTTATATTTTTATTTTATTAGAAGTAAGTACAATTGTATACAATCATATTTTCATAATACCTTTTATGTACAGCTTCTTATTTAATTTTTTTTTTGAAATAAAGAAGAAAAAGAAAAAAGTTAGGTAATGAAAAATAGAAAAATGTGAGATATATAGTGTGTGAAAAAGAAAAATAAAGAATGAAAAAAGAAAGTTGAGACATAGAAAATAGAAGAAAGAGAATAAAAGAAGAGAAGAGAAGAAAAGAAAATAGAAGGAGATCATTTATAATCTTGACCATCCGCAGTCACGGATTAGCTTTTACACCTGTTTTGCACCATATGTTTCCAAAAAGACGACAAATGGAGACCAACTCGTTATGAATTGGTCAAATTTATCTATTAGGAGGAATCGCATTTCCTCAAGATGTGCGGTATGCAACATACTTGCAATCCACATTTTGAGCGTTGGTATTGGTGTATTTTTCCAAAATTTCAATATTCATTTTTTTGCTATTATTAAACCATAATTAAAAATTGACTTTTCAGATGAGCTCAATTTGTTCCTGTCTTCCATTACCCCAAATATAATCAATTCATTATTGGGTTCCATTTTTGTCTTAAATAATTTTGTAAATATTTCGAAAATATCACTCCAAAATGCATGAAGTTTTATACAAGAAACAAAAGAGTGTGTTATAGTTGCGTCTTGGGTTAAACATTTATCGCAAATGGGCGATATATTTGGATAACATTTATTTAATCTTGTTTTTGAGTAATATAATCTATGTACAATTTTAAATTGGATTAGGTTATGTCTTGCGTTAATCGAACACTTATGAATGTATGTCAAATACTTTTCCCATGTAGCCTTCGTAATTTTTATCAATAATTCCCGTTCCCACTCTTCTCTAATTACCTCGGTCACAGGTAAATCTATATTTAAGATACTATTATATAAATATGATATTAATTTTTGTGTATCAGCTTTTATATTCATTACTTCTTCTAGTAAATCAGGAGTTATTTTTTGATATCCCTGTATGTATGTCTTCAAAAAATTACAAATCTGAAAATATTTAAAATAATGAGTGTTTTTCAGTTTAAATTTTAATTGTAGTTGTTGAAATGATAATAAATCTCCCATTTCATACATATCCCCGATCCTTTTAATTCCTAAACTTTCCCATTGATTATATATTTTATCCATCATAGATGGTTTAAATAAAGGATTATTCGCTATCGGTGTTAACAATGATAGGTTTCTTAATTTTAAGGATAATTTTATTTGTTTCCATATTCTTATTGTATCTTGTATAATTTGGGTTTTTCTTATATATTGTATTGTTCATTTTTTTCGGGGAGAAGAGGATTGTTCCTATATTACAAGGATAACAATCCTCTTTCTCCATTTTTATCCATTCTGTCTGTTGAGTTGAACTATCCAACCAGTAAATTATATTCTTAATATGTATTGCCCAATAGTAATACAAAAAATTAGGGAGTGAAAGTCTCCCGACATATTTTGGTTTACATAAGTGTTCTTTTTTAATTCTATGTGATTTGTAATCCCAAACAAAATTAGTAATATTAGCGTTCAGTTTAGAAAAAAAATATTTTGGTACATATACTGGTATAGATTGAAATAGGTATAATAACTGTGGTAGGAAGCTCATTGTAATAGCATTTATTCTGCCTATTAATGATAAAGGGAGTGTTTTCCAAAATTTTATCATTATATTAAGTTTATTTATTAAGGGTATAAAATTGGCATTGAATAAAGCTTTATGTTTTCTAGTAATCTGACTACCCAAATATTTGAATTTTTCTGTTGCTATTTTAAAGGGGAATTTCAATAAGTGTGTGGATTCTTGAGGTTTTAACGTCATAATTTCACTTTTGTTCCAGTTTATTCTATATCGAGAAAAGGACCCAAATTCCTCTATTAAATTTAATAAATTTGGTATGCTCGTTTGTGAAATTGTTATATATAACAAAATATCGTCTGCATACAATGAAATTTTATTATTTGAGTCCTTAGTATTATAACCCTGAATATTCGGATGGCTTTTTATACTTTCAGCCAGAGGTTCTATCATAAGGGCAAATAGCTGGGGTGATAAAGCACATCCTTGCCTATTACCCCTTGATAATTGAAATTTTTGAGATAACATGCTGTTAGTTAATATTCTTGCCATCAGTTTATTATATAATAATTTCACCCATGCAATAAAATTCTCTCCCATATTAAATTTTTGGAATACTATGTATAAATACTGCCATTCTACCTGATCAAATGCTTTCTCTGCGTCCAAAGAAATAATTGCTAAGTCTTTTTCCTCCGTTTTATGTGAGTACATTATATTAAACAGGCGTCTCAAATTATTAAATGAATATCTTTTGGGTATAAACCCCGTTTGATCAGGGTTTATCAATTTACTAATATATTTGCTTAGTCTTCTAGCTAAAGTCTTTGCTAGAATTTTCTGGTCGGTATTTAAAAGTGATATAGCTCTATATGAGCCCGGTTCCTCTAGATCTTTATCTTTCTTTGGAATAAGCATAATAGTTGATTCTGCTAATGTTTCAGGTAATTTATTTTCTTTAAAAACGTGAGTATATAAATTAAATAGATAGGGGGTCGTTATCTCATGAAACTTTTTATAAAATTCATTACTAAAACCATCTGGTCCCAGTGTCTTACCATTTTTCAGCGATTTTATTGTTTCACCTATTTCTTCGATTGTAATTTGCGCTCCTAGTTCTTCTTGTTCCAAAAGATCAAGTTTTGGTAGATTACATTTATCTAAAAAGTTTGTAATTTTACTATCTTCTGTTTTGTTTTTTGATGTGTATAAATGTTGATAAAATTGAACAAATCTTTTATTGATATCTTTAGGTAGTGTTAGTAATTCACCATTCTCGGATTTAATTTTATTTATAGTATTTTCCTTTTCCTGTTTTTTCAATTGACGCGCCAACAGCTTATGTGGTTTGTCACCAAACTCAAAATGTTCCTGTTTTGGAATTTGGAATAATCTTATTACTCTTGCCGAGAGAATTCGGTTAAGTTTAAATTTCAGTAGTATTATCTTATTATGCTTATCTATAGTGGGATCTTTAGCATTATCTAACTCTGTCTTATTTCTTGTTCTAACAGCATCTGTTCTGTTTTATTCTTATTATTTTGAAAAATTTCATATGAAATTATAATTCCTCTAATAAATGCTTTAAAAGTTTCCCATATTAAAGAAGGTGAGGTACCTGGTGTATCATTTATCTCAAAAAATGATATAATTTGTTGTTTCAAATATTGATAACCCTGTAAGTCATTTAATATATATGTGTTAAACCTCCAAAAAAAAATATTTCCCGGCATTCCTTCAAATTTTACTAAAAAAGTCAATGGAGAGTGATCAGAAATACTACTAATATGGTAAGTTGGGTTAATTATATATGGCATTCATTTCCTATCCACTAAAAAATAATCAATTCTTGAGTATGTTTTATGTACCGAAGAGTAAAACGAGTATTCCCTTCCTGCTGGGTTAGTATCTGTTATGTTAGTATTTTTTATATATGTGTTTAGAAATTCACTAGTCTTAGATTTTGTATTACTCCTTCTTTGTTTTGCTGATTTGTCTAAGTATGGATCTAAAACAGTTGAAATCCCCTCCTATTATGACATTTTGATAATTAAACTCCAGTATTATATCTATAATTTTCTCAAAAAATTGAGGGTTATCAAAATTCGGAGCGTAAATAGTTACCATAGTTATTGGGGTAGCATAAATTTCTCCCGAAACTATGATATACCTTCCCTCTTTATCTGATATAGTATTCTTTAATTTGAACGGTATACCTTTTCGAATAAGAATAGCCGTACCTCTAGATTTAGAAGTAAATGACGAATAATATGTTTGGCCTATCCACTTCGCCTTTAATCTCATTTGTGTTTCCTGTTTCATGTGAGTTTCTTGCAAGTAAATTATGTCGCTTTTCAAAGATTTTAGGTGAGCAAAAATTTTACCCCTCTTTATTGGTTCATTCGCACCCCTTATATTTCAACTACAGAATGTGATTCCTCCATTCTTTATTTGCCTATCGTCTTGCATTGTATATCAAAGTGATGTTCTTGAAACATATGGTGCAAACAAATACCTCCGTTGTCTGGACGTTGGGTGGTCATTCCAAATTTTTAAGTTTACATTACATCTCCATCTCCAAAAGTGCCTTAGATAATGCAAGAAAAGTTGTGATTTACAATTAATTAAACACAAACTAAGTAAATACAAATTTACATATTGATTTTTAAAAAAAAGTGAAATTAAGGTATCTAAAAGCAGGTACCTTAAAGACAAATAGCCACCTAAGGTGGCGAAAGAATTATAGACTTCCCTTGATGTTATTTTATGATGTTGATGTTATTTTACAGTGAGCCCCAATCCCTTATTAACACCGCGTAAAAAAACTACAAACCGTCTCATATCTTGTTTATTCTTGTATAACGATTAATTCTTAAAGAAAACATTTCATTTCAAAGACATCATTTTTTTGATTAATAATTGACGTTAAAATTGACCACATATTTAAAACTAAATTTCATTGTAATTGATAACAGATTTCATTTTGATTGATTTCATTCTAGAGGAAAGGTTCCATTTTCAAAAAATTGATCTGTTTTTATTGACAACTGAGATTTCAAAACAATTTCATTGTGATTTATTTCATTTATTTCATTTGATCTGAAAGCTACCATTTGGAATATATTCATCTGATAACTGAGACTGTGTTTGGGCTTTTTTTAATTCAGAAAAATTCAATTTTCAATAATAAAATCCAGTCTTCATTGCCAACTGAGATTCTGTTTTCAAATCATGCCAAGAGGAAGGAATAGACATACAGGACGGTCGTGTAATGAGAAAATGAGACATCGAGAAGTAATGAGGAGGAGAAAAGAACAACCGACTCAGCAAGAAAGAACACAACATCTCCGAGATAATCTGGAGATAAACCAGGAGAGAAGGGCACAACAGACACAGCCAGAAACATCTCAATGTCTCCAAGATAGTCGGGGTACACAGCGTGAGAGAAGTGCACATGAGACGAACCAGGAGAGAAGGGGACAAGACACACAGCCTGAAACATCTCAGTGTCTACAAGATAGTCGGGGTAGACAGCGGAAGAGAAGTGCACATGAGATGCAGCAAAAAACAACTCAACGTCTCAGAGAAAAACGAGAGAGCGAGAGCACAAGAGAAAGGCTGAAGGGACGCATCAAGAAAGAAGTCAACATCTCAGAAATCAACGAGAGAGGGAGGAGGAGAGAAGGGATAGAGACACGCTGCCAGAAAGAAGAGAACGTCTCAGAAAAAAACGAGAGAGAGAGAGAGCAGGAGAGAATGACTCAAGAGACAGAGCCAAAAAGAAGTCAACGTCTCAGAAATAAACGAGAGGGAGCAGGAGACAAGGACTCAAGAGCCAGAGCCAGAAAGAAGTCAACATATCAGAAATAAATGAAAGACAAAGCAGAAGAGAAAGACTCAAGAGACAGAGCAAAAAAGAATTCAACGTCTCAGAAATAAACGACAGACGGAGCAGGAGAGGACTCAAGAGACAGGGCCAAAACGAAGTCAACGTCTCAGAAATAAACGAAAGATGGAGCAGGAGAGAAGGACTCAAGAGATGGAGCCAGAAAGAAGTCAACGTCTCAGAACTCAACGAGAGAGAGAGCAGGAGAGAATGACTCGAGAAACGGAGCCAAAAAGAAGTCAACGTCTCAAAAAAAAATGAGAGGGAGCAGGAGAGAAGGACTCAAGAGATGGAGCCAGAAAGAAGTCAACGTCTCAGAACTCAACGAGAGAGAGAGCAGGAGAGAATGACTCGAGAAACGGAGCAAAAAAGAAGTCAATGTCTCAAAAAAAAACGAGAGACGGAGCAGGAGAGAAGGACTCGAGAAATGCATCAAGAAACAACTCAACACCTTGAGGAACATCAAGAAATAATACAAATGAGAAGGGATGCAGAGATGGGAGATGAAAGAATTAGAAGGCTGGATGAACAACGAAATGCATGACTTACAAGGAGAAATATTAATGCTGATGTTGGTCAAATGACCTATGTTTGCGTTCATTGTCGAGCTAATCGCTACTCAGGAGAAACGACCTACTTTTGCTGCATGAAGGGTAAGGTCAACATTGCTCCTCTGAAAACACTCCCGAATGCACTCATTAATTTGTGTACAGGTGACACGCCACAAGCACATGAGTTCCAAAAGAATATTAGACAATACAATTGCCTCTTTCAATTCACGTCATTTGGTGCAAAGGAAGTGGTGTCACATGGATGGAATCCTTCAGTGATCATTCAAGGCCAGATTCATAATTTCATTGGTTCTTTGATGCCTGACCAAGATCAACAAAGTAAATTCTTACAAATCTATTTCATGGACCCGCAAGATAGCATTGAGTTGCGAATGAGTATACTCCAAGATGCTGGTATTCAAAGGGACACTGTTGAAATGCTTCAAAACATGATAAGACTAAACAACCCTTACATTCATTCACTTGTGATGGCGATGGAGAGAATTAGAGATTTACCGGAGGCATCAATCATTATTGATCCCAATTATCGGCCACCTTTCCAACATGAACGGAGGTTTAACACGCAAACTGCAAATGAAGTTGCCGTCCTTATAGCAAACAGTAATGAGCCTGTGGCAACATCACGCCACATTGTCTTGAGAAGAAGAGGAAGAGGAGGAGCAGAAGGTGGTCTGCAAATCATTTCAGAGACCCATAGGTCTTATGACAGTTTTCAATACATCCTTTTCTTTCGACTTGGTGATGACGGGTGGCATTCAGAACTCCAAATGAGTACCGGCAGAAAATTGACACTAATGCGATATTATGCATATAGGATCATGAATCGTGACAATGAATTCAACCAGCTTTTAAGAGGAGGACAACTCTTCCAACAATATCTTGTTGATATGGCGGCTAAAATGGAAGGTGATAGACTTAATTTTATTCGCATGAATCAGATATCGTTGTGGTCAACGACATACAAAGGACTGACGGATGCATTACATGATGATGATGACTTGCGAAACATTGGAAGGCGCATAATCCTCTCTTCAACATTTGTCGGTGGTCCCAGATATATGATGGGACGATGCCAGGACGCAATGATGTATGTTCGGAAGTATGGTACTGCTGCATTCTTCATTACAATGACCTGCAATCCAAATTGGAGCGAGATCCGACAGTGCCTCTTTCCAAATCAGCAGCCGTCTGATAGACCGGAATTAATAGCAAGAGTATTCGAGCTGAAAAGAAAAATATTCATGAAGACCGTAACTGGACCAGATGGCTTCTTTGGAAACTGTATTGCTTTCATCTTGACTATGGAATATCAGAAGAGAGGCCTGCCTCATTTTCATTGTAAATCTATCCTTTGCAAATCTATCCTGGCGGGTAGATTTGCAAAGGCTACTGGGGAGACTTTAAACTAGTATGGTTGGGGGGAGGGACTCAAATTGGGAAAGCTAGCAGTCAGTGTGTGAGGCAGGAGGCAGAGAATGGAAGCACTCTGACCCAAAATGTAGGGGAAAGAGAAGAAAAAGACAATAAACAGAGAATAAGAGAGGGTGGGTTTCTTAAATGTGTATATTTCAATGCCAGGAGCATTGTAAGAAAGGTGGATGAACTTAAAGCCTGGATTGACACCTGGAAGTATGATGTTGTGGCGATCAGTGAAACATGGTTGCAGGAGGGCTGTGATTGGAAACTAAATATTCCAGGATTTCATTGCTTCAGGTGTGATAGAATTGGAGGGGCAAGAGGTGGAGGTGTTGCATTGCTTATCAGGGAAGATATTACAGCAGTGCTTTGGCAGGATAGATTAGAGGGCTCTTCTAGGGAGGCTATTTGGGTGGAACTGAGAAATGGGAAAGGGGTAGCAAAACTCATAGGGGTGTATTATAGACCACCAAATGGGGAGCGAGAATTGGAGGAGCAAATATGTAAGGAGATTGCAGATATTAGTAGTAAGCACAAGGTAGTGATTGTGGGAGATTTCAATTTTCCACACATAGACTGGGAAACACATTCTGTAAATGGGCTGGATGGGTTGGAGTTTGTAAAATGTGTGCAGGATAGTTTTTTGCAGCAATACATAGAAGTACCTACTAGAGAAGGGGCGGTGCTGGACCTCCTGTTAGGAAATGAGACGGGTCAGGTGGCAGAGGTATGCGTTGGGGAACAGTTCGGGACCAGTGATCACAATACCATTAGTTTCAATATAATTATGGAGAGGGTCAGAACTGCACCTAGGGTTGAGATTTTTGATTGGAGAAAGGCTAACTTTGAGGAGATGCGAAAGGATTTAAAAGGAGTAAATTGGGACAGTTTGTTTTATGGGAAAGATGTGGAAGAGAAATGGAGGACATTTAAAGGTGAAATTTTAAGAGTACAGAATCTTTATGTCCCTGTTCGGTTGATAGGAAATAGTAAAAATTGGAAAGAGCCATGGTTTTCAAGGGAAATTGGACACTTAGTTCGGAAAAAGAGAGAGATCTACAATAATTATAGGCAGCATGGAGTAAATGAGGTGCTTGAGGAGTATAAAAAATGTAAAAAGTGTCTTGAGAAAGAAATTAGAAAAGCTAAAAGAAGATATGAGGTTGCTTTGGCATGTAAGGTGAAAGTAAATCCAAACGGTTTCTACAGGATAACGAGGGATAAAATTGGTCCATTAGAGAGTCAGAGTGGACAGCTATCTGCAGAACCAAAAGAGATGGGGGAGATATTGAACAATTTCTTTTCTTCGGTTTTCACCAAGGAGAAGGATATTGAATTATGTGAGGTAAGGGAAACAAGTAGAGTGGCTATGGAAACTATGAGATTCAAAGAAGAGGAAGTACTGACACTTTTGAGAAATATAAAAGTGGATAAGTCTCCAGGTCCGGACAGGATATTCCCTAGGACATTGAGGGAAGTTAGTGTAGAAATAGCAGGGGCTATGACAGAAATATTTCAAATATCATTTCAAAACGGCAATAGTGCCGGAGGATTGGCGTACTGCACATGTTGTTCCATTGTTTAACAAAGGGGTCTAAGTGTAAACCTAGCAATTATAGACCTGTTAGTTTGACATCAGTGGTGGGGAAATTAATGGAAAGGATACTTACAGATAATATATATAAGCATCTGGATAAACAGGGGCTGATTAGGAACAGTCAACATGGATTTGTGCCTGGAAGGTCATGTTTGACTAATCTTGAATTTTTTGAAGAGGTTACTCGGGAAATTGATGAGGGTAAAGCCGTGGATGTTGTATATATGGACTTCAGTAAGGCCTTTGACAAGGTTCCTCACGGAAGGTTGGTTAAGAAGGTTCAATGGTTGGGTATTAGTGGTGGAGTAGCAAGATGGATTCAACAATGGCTGAATGGGAGATGCCAGAGAGTAATGGTGGATGGTTGTTTGTCAGGTTGGAGGCCAGTGACTAGTGGTGTGCCACAGGGATCTGTGTTGGGTCCACTGTTGTTTGTCATGTACATCAATGATCTGGATGATGGTGTGGTAAATTGGATTAGTAAGTATGCAGATGATACTAAGATAGGTGGGGCTGTGGATAATGAAGTAGATTTTCAAAGTCTACAGAGAGATTTATGCCGGTTGAAAGAGTGGGCTGAAAGATGGCAGATGGAGTTTAATGCTGATAAGTGTGAGGTGCTACATCTTGGCAGGACAAATCAAAATAGGACGTACATGGTAAATGGTAGGGAATTGAAGAATGCAGGTGAACAGAGGGATCTTGGAATTACTGTGCACAGTTCCCTGAAAGTGTAATCTCATGTAGATTGGGTGGTAAAGAAAGCTTTTGGTGTGCTGGCTTTTATAAATTGAGTATAGAAGTTGGGATGTAATGTTAAAATTGCACAAGGCATTGGTGAGGCCAATTCTGGAGTATGGTGTACAATTTTGGTCGCCTAATTATAGGAAGGATGTCAACAAAATAGAGAGAGTACAGAGGAGATTTACTAGAATGTTGCCTGGGTTTCAGCAACTAAGTTACAGAGAAAGGTTGAACAAGTTAGGGCTTTATTCTTTGGAGTGCAGAAGGTTAAGGGGGGACTTGATAGAGGTCTTTAAAATGATGAAAGGGATAGACAGAGTTGACGTGGATAAGCTTTTCCCACTGAGAGTAGGGAAGATTCAAACAAGGGGACATGACTTGAGAATTAAGGGACAGAAGTTTAGGGGTAACATGAGGGGGAACTTCTTTACTCAGAGAGTGGTGGCTGTGTGGAATGAGCTTCCAGTGAAGGTGGTGGAGGCAGGTTCGTTATTATCATTTAAAATTAAATTGGATAGTTATATGGACGGGAAAGGAATGGAGGGTTATGGTCTGAGCGCAGGTATATGGGACTAGGGGAGAATACGTGTTCGGCACGGACTAGAAGGGTCGAGATGGCCTGTTTCCATGCTGCAATTGTTATATGGTTATATGGTTATTGTCTGCTTTGGCTTGATGAAGCCAAGACCCCAACATTATGAAAGATTTGTGCAAGCTGAAATTCCAGACCCACAAGCAGATCCTGTGCTGCATAAATTGGTACTCAAGCACATGATCCATGGACCGTTCTGCAAGGCCACATCTCGATGTTGGAAGGAAGGAAGATGCACCAAGAGATTCCCAAAGCCATTTGTCGAAAGCACAATGTATGGAGATGATTCGTATCCTCTGTACAGGAGAAGATCTCCCGCAATGGGAGGATTTCAGGGACATCAAGCAGGACATCCGTTACCAACTATTACTTCTAATTGGGTGGTGCCCTATAATGCAGAACTATTGAAGGCTTTCCAATGTCACCTCAACGTCGAAAGATGCTGCTCTGTACAGTCAATCAAATACGTTATCAAGTACACCTTGAAGGGATGTGATCAGACAGCTTTTGGAATTAACGTAAATGACAAGATTAAACAGTACCTGAATGGAAGATACATTGGTCCTTCAGAGGCAGCGGCATCAGTCCTTGGATTCCTTACTCATGAGAGACACCCCCCTGTCATTCAACTTGATGTACATCTACCAGACCAACAACAAGTATTTTTTGATGCTGCTCAGCAAGGGATGAATGATGGAATGGCGAGAACCACTTTGACTGAATTTGTTCGATTGAGTTCTGAAGATCCATTTGCAAGAACACTATTGTACGTTGATGTACCTCGATTTTATACATGGAGCAGCAAGAGATGGCAAAGAAGGAAGGTTGGGAAGAGAGTGGATAACTTCCCAGGTATCTTTGAAGTCAACGTTATTGGACGAATATATGTCATTTCTCCAAAACACGGAGACCTCTTCTACATGAGACTGCTTCTGCATCACGTGAAAGGACCAGTGTCTTTTGAGTCTTTGAAGACACATAATGGAGTAATTCTTCCTTCCTTCAAAGACGTCTGCAGAGAAAGAGGTGTGTTGGAAGCTGACGACCAATGGCAACAAACAATGGAAGATGCTGAGATGACAAGACTCCCCAGGGCAATCAGCGATTTGTTTGTTGTTCTGCTGACAAATACTGACATCAACGATCCTCTACAATTATGGGATCGCTTCAAGAATTGCATGTCTGAGGATTACCTTGAAAGCGAGCGAAGAAGGAAAAGTGATCGGAATATCACAATTGATGACAGACATCATGATCAGGCTCTGTTTTATATTCAGGACAAGCTTGAGAATTGCAACACCACACTGGAAAATGTTTCCTTGCCTCGACCAAGAAATGAAAGGATGGACATTGATGGTGAAAATGTTGATTTACTTAATGAATTGAATTACAATAGATCAGAACAACAGCGATTTGTTGATGAGAATGAGCCTCTGCTGAATGATGAGCAGAGAGAAGTAAATGACCACGTGTGCGACTGCTTGCAAAGGAATCTATCTTCAATGATTTTCATTGACTCACCAGGAGGAACAGGAAAGACATTTATCATAAATTTGATCCTTTCCACAGTTAGAGCTCAAGGTCAAATTGCCATTGCTGTAGCATCGTCTGGTATCGCAGCCACATTAATGCCTGGTGGAAGAACTGCACATTCTCGATTCAAGATACCTATCCACGTGACAGAGGATTCAACGTGCAACATCAACAGCAACTCTAAAACGGGAGATTTCTTCAGGAGAGTGAAGCTCATTGTTTGGGATGAGTGTCCAATGATTAGGAAGGAGTGCTTTGAAGCGGTGGATAGAACTCTTCAAGATGTATGCCGCAAAAAGGATCATTTTGGCGGAATTCTTATCATTTGTTGTGGTGATTTTAGACAACCTTCCTGTAGTGAAGATGGGAAGTTATATTGATGTTCAAAATGCCTGCATCAAGACATCGTACTTGTGGCGGACTTTCACAAAGTTTGAATTGAAGAGAAATATGCGATTGACCGAAGGAGTGGATTATTATTCTAAATTTTTGTTGGATGTAGGAGAGGACAACATTGCAAAGAATGAAGACAATGAAATTAACATTCCAGAAGACATGGTTCTTTCAGCAAGAACACTGGATGACTGCATTGATTATATCTATCCAGCATTTGACCACCCTGCAACGTTATTCTCTAACAATTGTATCTTGGTTCCTCACAATGATACGATGAGAAAAATCAATTCTACGTGTGTCAGACGCTTCCCTGGAACCATGAGGGTGTACTATTCTTTCAATTCTGTCACTGACGGAATGAATTCAACTCACTTCCCAACGGAATTCCTCGATTCAGTCGAGATCTGTGGATTACCACCACACAAATTGGATTTGAAGAAAGGATCTCCAATTGTTTTAATCAGAAACTTGCAACCTCCAAAGCTATGCAATGGAATGAGTTTAATTGTAGAACAGCTACACAATAATCTCATCGTTGCTAGAATCAACATGGGGGCCTACAAAGAAGAGATTGTTCTCATTCCTAGGATGAAGATCAATTTGTCAGAAGATGAAAACTTTCCCATTAGGCGGAGCCAATTCCCTATTCTGTCGAGTTTTGCGATGACAATTCTTTTTTTTTTTTTTTTTTTTTTTTTTTTTTTTTAATTTTTATTTATTAGAAGTACATTACATTACAACCACATACATTAATACTCGTCATTTATATCTTCTTACAATTAATGTACTCCCTTTATTTATTTTTTTACACTAGAAAAGGAAAAGATTGAAAGAAAGAAGAAAGTGAAGGAAAAAGTGCAAGTGTAGAAAAGTGTAGAAAATGTAACAACAAAAAAAAAGGACGAAGACCCTATAAGAGCGAAATTAAAAACAAAAAGAAAAAGAGTTAAGAAATAGGCCCTAAGAAAAGAAAAGAGAAAGAGAAAAAAAGAAAAACAAATGTTTTTTTTTTGAGCATCACGTAAATAGGACATACCAACTCTTCAACTATCATCCCCCCTTACCTGACCTCAATTTTTTATTTTTTTAAAGTACTTTGCGATGACAATTCATAAGGCACAAGGATAAACCATGGAGAAGGTCTTGATATACCTTGAGAAACCAGTATTTCAACATGGCCAACTATATGTAGCTCTTAGCAGAGGAAAGGTGAAGGAACAAGTAAAAGTGTTCCTGAAGGATGGGACATCAACCAGGAATGTTGTAATTAAACAAATGCTTTGTTGAGCAATGACTGCTGCATTAAGTGCTCAAATTTTCCTAAAGTCAATGAAAGAACGCAAAACTGAAGGCAACAAGCGATGCAAGTATGAACCGAATGACCAGAGTTTTGACACTTTTGATGATTGCTCCACAGTTCAACAAGGGATGTTTAACACAGCAATCACATTTCTGCACACAAAAGTCTAAAATGCTGCCTCAGAAAAAACTTCAAGGACACATTAAGTGACATGTAAAATCTTGCCAGTTGCATTTGATTTTTGGATAGAAAGTTGCTGGAGCTGTTCTCATGCTTCATGATAAAGCTTGCAGATGGATTATTTGCTGCAAGATATAAAACCACAGGCTTGCACACAGTGAATATCAACTTCGGATCTTAAGATGGATGAAAGATCAGTATTTGAAATTATTTTGGATCCGTGCATTGTTTTTTTTATCCTTGATACAAATTTACTTTAGTTTTATCAGAATGCCCTAATACCCTTCAAATGCTGCTGTTTTGTCTAGAGCTGTCACTGTCGCCTCATTTCTGGATCCGAGATATTTAGACTGAACGTCTTTGGGATCTGCGAGAAATAAATGAAGGACAGTAGGGAATAAACAACACAACAAGAAATTGATAGAAAACACCTAAATTGGTATATGATTGCAAATCTCTTTTTTATTTGTATGTTGATGGATTGACAGATAGAAGTTTATAAATATCTACATTGTAATAAATATCTCCTCTTTTTTAATTCAAGCCCAGAAGCAGGAGCAAACACGTTGCAGGATGGTCAATGGACGCTCTAAAGAGATGTTGAGAAGCAGTATGGAGCAGAAGTGAACAAGAGACATAACAAGAAAGGACTGACCCTCTTGAGGATCTTCAAAAATTAATGGAAGTTTGCATGGAACAAGAGACACAACAATAAGCTTCCAAATTACATACAAAATGGTACATAATTGTGTAATTGTTTTTAAAATTATAGGTAAATGCATTTATATATATAATTGTCTTTAGAAATTTATAAATGTCTACAATAGATGAAATTACCTTTACAAGTTTATGAATATCTACATCGTGATAAATATCTTTCTCTTTTTTTTTTACATCATGCAAAGAGATGGGAGCAATCGAGTTGCGGGATGTTCAAGGAACAACACAAAGCAACGTTGAGAAGCAGTAATGAGCAGAACGGCACAAGAGACAAGAGGAAGTTGCCAAACTACAGCCAGATCGGTACACAACGGAACCTTCACTAACATTCTATGCTTAAGAGCTGTTTTTTTAACATTTTGAAATTTTACCGTGTTGGGGAGACAGACCCAACGGGTCTGCACTTGGTCTAGATGGACTGTCCCTACCCCTCCCCCTTCCACTCTCCCTCCCCACTATTTCCCCTCTCCCCCCACCGCTCTCCCCCTCCCTCCACACTCTTCCCCCTCACTCCCCTAACCCATCTCCCTCCTCCCCTCCCTCCCCCATCCCTCCCCTTCTCCCCCACACCTCTCTCTCCATCCCCAGCCCTCTCTCCCCCTCCCCCATTCCTCTCCCTCCCCCTCTCCATCTCCCTCTCCTCACCATCTTCCTCTCCTCCCCCTCCTCCTCCCACCCCCATCCCTCTCTCCACCACGCTCCTTCCCTCCCCCACCCTTCCCTCTCACCACTCTTCCCCCTCCATCCACACTCTTCCCCCTCTACCCCCTACCAAACTCCCTCCTTGCCTCCCTCCAACCTCCTCCCCCTCCCGCAAACGCGCGATGGGAAAACAGCCCGCCAACCGTCTCTGTCTTTAAGACGGAACTGCAGATGCTGGAAAATCGAAGGTACACAAAAAAATGCTGTATAACCTCAGCGGATGCAGCAGCATCTATGGATCGAAGGAAATAGGCAACGTTTCAGAAGAAAACCAGTCTGAGGATGGGCTTCGGCAAAAAGCGTTGCCTATTTCCTTCGCTCCATGTGTTTCTCCAGCTTTTTTTGTGTACAAGTCTCTGTCTCTCACCTCTCTCTCTCTCTCTCTCTCTCTGCCCTTCTCTCTTCACAGCCTGCAGCTCCACTCATGCATGCCCACTCTGTAGATGAGATATGCATGTGCCTTTAACATAGTGACCTCACACCCACTAACCACTCCCCATATCACAAGTATAACTACCACCTCCACACCCACAGATCGCTCTCTAGTTCCTGTGACAGACCACGTACAGCTAGTGCAATGTATAATGTCCAGTATGAATAAAGATAGTAAAGAAACGATGCCTTGTTATCAATCCTTTACATGGTGTCAAATAACTTACCTTGCGCCTCCCGTTTATCGGTTTATCATTTAATTTTGACCCAGTTTTTGTTTCCCCCCCTAACTGTTTTGTTATGGCCTCTTCTGCCCGTAAGCCCGATGCGCTCGTTTTCGATTTCAACATCGCCCTACGATGGGACATATTCAAACGCGACTTTGAACACTATTTCACGATTGCCCATCCTGGCGCCACCGACGCTCTCAAAGCCTCGCTGCTTCTCAACTTGGCTGGTCCCAACGCCTTGACTCGCTCGGACTTCTTCGTCTACGCTCCTGGAGAATCAGCTCGGGACCCGGCATGTCTGTTGGCTAAGTTTGACGCTATTTGTGACATTCCTACTAATTGTATTTTAGAACGTTTTAAACTGTTCGCGCGGCGTCAGCTCCCTGGGGAATCTGCTGAGAACTATGTCATTGCGCTGCGGGACCTGGGTAGGCGCTGCCGCCTCGAGACGTGGACCCCCGATAATGTCATCAGGGACCTACTGGTTTACGGTCTCCGTGATGAGAAGCTCAGGTCCGAACTACTTCGCAAGCCGGATCTGACCTTGGCCGATGCAATGCATGCGACTCGCTTAGCCGACGCTGTTTCCGCGGCGGCGCCGCCGGCTGAACAGGCGATCAACTTTCCCAGCACTCCTAGCTATCTCATGAACGCACCCCAGTCGCGACCCCCGGTGTCGCTCGCTGCTCGAGGGGGACGCGCCCTGGGGTTCGGTGGTGCCACAAGGGGAGACACCCAGCAAAGGTGCCCTAATTGCAACTTCACAACTCATCAGTTCAATGTGTGCCCTGCGCTGGGAAAGAACTGCAACGCCTGTAATAAGTTGAACCATTTTGCTGCAGCTTGTCGTTCACGTGGGAAGCCTGTCGCTGCTCGAAGGCAAAATTTAAACAACCTTCTACAGTCGGATAATGATCTCAGCTCCCAGCACTATTCCGATGAACATTCTGTTCCTACATCTAACTCCTCTCAGGGGGAAACCAGCTTGTTTACCGTGGTGAACGCACCTGCTATGATAACGGATCCTTCTGTGCAAGTCACTGTGAACAACTCGACCTTCACGGCCAAAATCGACACTGGGGCGGTTACCAATGTTATGTCAACATCTCTTTTCAACCAGATAAGGACTAATGAGAAGATATTTTCTCAGAGCTCAAACCTGCATGCCTACGGTGGGGAGATCCTTACTCCTGTGGGCAAGGCCACACTACACTGTAAGATACTGAAGGCCACTCGGCCCCTCACCTTCTTTCTCCTCAATCGAAATTGCGTTCCCCTGCTGGGGATCCAGGCATGCCAGGAAATGGGACTGGTGTCCTTCCACCGGGACATCCGCCACGTGCAGGCTCTTATGGACCCACTGGCCGAGTATCCTGACCGCTTTGATGATAAGCTAGGCAAACTACCCTGCAGCTACAAGATTGAAGTGGACCACAAGATCGTTCCTGTGGTCCATGCTCCTCACCGTATTTCCTTCGCCATGAGGGACAAAGTGGAGGCGACCCTACACAGTATGGTACAAATGGGCGTCCTAAAGGCGGTCGTCGAGCCCACCAGCTGGGTCTCTTCCATGGTTGTTGCTGCTAAGAAGGACATGAGTGAGATACGCATCTGCATCAACCCCAGAGACCTCAACCTGGCCATTCGGCGCCCTCACTACCCTATGAGAACGGTGGAAGACGTCGCTGCACGGGTTGGTCCAGCAACGGTCTTCTCGGTCCTCGATGCCAAGAGTTCATTCTGGCAGATACCACTGGACGAGCGGTCGTCCATTTTGACAACCTTCGCCACCCCCTACGGAAGGTTTCGGTTCCTCCGAATGCCCTTCGGAATCAACTCTGCCAGCGAGGTATTCCAGAGAACCATGGAACAGTTGTTTTCAGATCTGCCTTGCGCCATCATTGTTGACGACATCCTCGTTTACGGTAAGGATGTTGCCGAACACGATGTCAACCTCCGCCTGATCCTGGACCGGGCCAGGCAAATCAACTTGAAACTGAACCCCAAGAAGTGCCGATTCCGCGTCTCGGAGGTCACCTATGTTGGACACGTATTCACCGCTGAGGGGCTGAAGCCAGACCCGCAGAAAACGACTGCCATCTCAGGGATGCCTCCTCCTACTAACGTGGCAGGCCTGCAACGCTTTCTCGGCTTGGTAAACTACCTGGGGAAGTTCATCCCCGACCTAAGCGAGCTCAGCGCTCCCCTGAGGGATCTGATCAAAAAGGACACTTCCTGGCTTTGGTTACCCAATCATCAGAAGGCATTTGACATTCTTAAGTCTAAACTGATCAGCACACCCACGCTCAAGTTCTTTGACCTGCGGCATCCCATTGTCCTCACCTGCGACGCCTCTCAATTCGGACTCGGTGCCGCCTGCCTCCAGGTCCATGACGGCCTGCAGATGCCCGTCTCATTCGCGTCCCGCACCATGACCGCCACCGAACAGCACTACGCGCAGATTGAGAAGGAGCTACTGGCCGTGCTGTTTGCCTGCTCCAAATTCCGGGACTACATCGTGGGCAACACTTTCACCATTGAAACTGACCATCAACCACTTGTTACCATCCTCAACAAACCGATCCATGTGGCCTCATCACGTCTGCAGCGCATGCTGCTGCAGCTTCAGCGTTTCACGTTCACGGTGGTGTATCGTAAGGGGAAGGACATGTTCGTAGCCGACACGTTGTCTCGCGCCCCGCTGACGTCCACTGCTCGCCACCAATACGAAACGTCCGAGTTACTAGTACTACGATTGAACTTCGTCCCCTCGCCACAGATGAAGTCCCTGGTTGAACACACTACCAACGACCCTGCCCTGCAACAGCTGTCTGCCGTCATCCGGCAGGGCTGGCCTGACCGTCGCTCGGCACTGCCGGCTGGAGCCGTGCCCTACTTCCTGATTCGGGACGAGCTCGTATTGCACGACGGCGTGGTGGTGAAGGGTCACAAAGTGGTCGTGCCCACGGCGCTGCACGACCACTATTTTCAAGTCGCACACCGCGGTCACACTGGGGCCGAAGCCACTTTGTCTCTCGCCAAGGCACAGTTCTATTGGCCGGATATGGCAAAGTACATCCGGGAGAGGTTCTCATCGTGTTCCACCTGCAACAGCCGCGCCCCCCATCAGCAGCGTCAGCCGCTTCTACAGCAGCCCGCGCCCGGACTGCCCTGGATGGCGCTTGCCACAGACATTTTCGAGTGGCGGGGCAAACATTTCCTGGTACTCGTTGACTTCTACTCCAGCTGGTTTGCGGTTGACCGGCTGCCGTCCGTGACCTCTTCGGCCGTCATTGACAGGTTGGACCCTCACTTTAGCACTTTTGGCCCCCCGGCAAGCCTGCAGTCGGACAATGGCAGCCAGTTCACGAGCTCCGAGTTTAAAGCGTTCGCTTCCAGATGGAACTTTCGCCATTTCACAAGCAGCCCGGAGTACCCGCAAAGCAACGGTTTGGCCGAGCGCGCGGTCCGCAGTGCTAAGCACCTGTTGGAACAGTGTGGTGGCATTAACTCCGACTTCCACCTGGCCCTCCTCAGCCTTCGGAACATCTCTCGCGACCCTGCCATGGGTTCACCTGCTCAGCGGCTCCTGTCTCGCGCTACCAGGCTCCCACTCCCGGTGGCCCAGCGATCCCTCATACCCTCGGTCCTTCCACCTGCGGCGGTTCAGAAACGAATTGCCTTCAGGCAAGACGTCCAAAAGCGGTCCCATGACAGGTCCTGCCACCCGCTGCCGCCCCTCTTCCCCGGTCAAGTAGTCCGTATGCAGACCACTCCCGGTCACTCCAAGCTCGCTACTGTCGTCGGCTCTGCGGGGTCGCCCAGGTCCTATTTCGTCGACTACGCTGGGACCATTTACCGACGGTCTCGCCAGCACCTTCGGCTCGTCCACGAGCCGCGTCCTCCTGCCGCCGATCCCTTTGCTCCCCCGCTGCCTGTTTCCCGTCCGGCCGTTGCCCTGCCCGTGATTCCCTGCATGCCTCGCTCTGCTCCTCCTTCGCCCCCTCCGCTCCAACACACTCCGACTAGTCCTCGCACGCCCCCCCGCGCTCTTCCCGGACCCGCATCCCCTCCGGTTTCGGTGCCGCGATCTCTTCCGTTTCCTCCCGTTTCTCCCTTTCAGGTTCGTCTGTCCCCGCTGGTGCCTCTTCCTCCTCCAGGAAGGGTGGATGGCGAGACGCGAACCCGGGCGGGACGTCTGGTCAAACCGCCTGACCGCTATGGCGATGTTGCCTAGCTATCCTAGCGCATGAGCCGTGGTCGCCATGTCACCTTTGTATTTGCCTGTCGTTTCGGGGAGGAAGGATGTAGATGAGATATGCATGTGCCTTTAACATAGTGACCTCACACCCACTAACCACTCCCCATATCACAAGTATAACTACCACCTCCACACCCACAGATCGCTCTCTAGTTCCTGTGACAGACCACGTACAGCTAGTGCAATGTATAATGTCCAGTATGAATAAAGATAGTAAAGTAACGATGCCTCGTTATCAATCCTTTACACACTCCAAACCCCCTCCCTTAACCTCTCTCCCATCCTCTCATTCCTCCCTCCACCACTCTCCACTCCCCCCCTCCTCTCTCCCCCCTTCCTCTCCACCCTCCTCCTCCTCTTCAAATTTTTTTTCTAACATTAAATTTTCTCTCTCTTCCTCCCCCCCTCTAGACGCACCTGACAGGTGAGGGCTATTCGTCAGTGGATAGGGTGGAGATGGGATAAAAGAAGCAAATTTTAAAAATAAGATAATATCAAGGGGTGTGTTGAGTGTGTGTGTTTGTGGGTGCCGGATTCCGTGCTTTGGAGGAAAGGGGGTGGTTAGTGTGACGCCACAGCCCCCCCCCCCCCCCGCAAACAGACGTTCGGTGTCCAGACCCAACGGGCCTGCACTTGGTCTAGTAATGAATAATCCTTCGTTTAAACCATCTACTATAGATAAATCTTTTACACACTGGGATAGATTAGTAATTAAAATGTTTGGAGACATGTATGATAATGGAAGTTTTATATCATTTCACCAACTACAACTTAAATACAACTTGAGTAGTAATCAATATATTAAATATTTTCAAATACGTGACTATTTGAAAAAATATACACAAGAATATCAAAATATGTCTCCAGACCTATTAGACGAGACAATGAATATAAAAGCGGAATCAACTAATTTAATATCATACTTGTATAATACCATCCTAAATATAGAAATACCATCATCTGATAGGATTAGAAGAGACTGGGAACAAGAACTAGCTATAAAAATCTCGAAAGAGAGTTGGGATAAACACTTGTTATATGTGCATAAATGCTCCATTAATGTAAGACACATTCTAATCCAATTTAAAATTTTACATAGATTATATTATTCAAAAGCTAAAATAAGTAAATTTTACCCAAATGTCTCTTCTATCTGTGATAAATGTCTAACCCAAGAAGTAACTATATCACATTCTTTTGTTTTTTGTATAAAAATTCAAAAATTTTGGAATGAAATCTTTGAAATTTTCACGAAATTATTTAAAATAAAACTGAAACCGAATGCAGAACTGATCATTTTTGGGACAATCGAAGCCAGTTTGGAGCTCACTTCATTTCAAAAGAGCTTTCTTAATTATGGCTTAATAATGGCAAAAAAACGTATACTGAAATTTTGGGAAAACGCTCCCACGCCAACGATAAAAATGTGGATTTCTAATATGTCGGAACTGTTACACCTTGAAGATATGAGATTCCTCTTAGCAGGTAAACCAGAACATTTCCAAAAGATTTGGTCTCCATTTATCGAATTATTACAAATATAGGGTGCAACAAAATGTTGATAATAAATGGTTTCAGGACCTGGTGAGGGGTGAGTAAAGATATGAAGTAGGTACATCCCTTTTATCTTGTCTTTTATTATCTTTCTTTTTTTTCTATTTCCTTCTTTTGGTTTTCTCTTTTTGTTTAACTCTTTCTTGTGGTTTAGGTCCCTATGGGTTTTCCTGGACAACTCTTTCACTCACTCACTTACTATCTCTGCTAACTCTTTCCATCCTTTTTCTTATTAAAGTTTAAAATAAGAAGTGGTACAAGAATTGTATAATTTTAAGTGTGTTTGGGATTACTGTACTGTACAATACTTCTAATAAATAAAAAATAAAAAAATAAAAAATATTTAAAAATAACTGACTAGCATTTTCCCCACTACCGATGTTAGACTAACTGGCCTGTAATTCCCTGTTTTCTCTCTCCCTCCCTTTTTAGCTACCCTCTAATCCTCAGGAACTATTCCAGAATCTAAAGAGTTTTGAAAAATTATCACTAATGCATCCACTATTTCTGGGGCTACTTCCTTAAGTACTCTGGGATGTAACTTATCTGGCCCTGGGGATTTATCGGCCTTTAATCCATTGAATTTACCTAAGACCACTTCCCGGGTAACCTGGATTTCACTCAGTTCCTCCATCTCATTTGACCCCCGGTCCCCTGCTATTTCCGGCAGATTATTTATGTCTTCCTTAGTGAAGACAGAACCAAAGTAGTTATTCAATTGGTCTGCCATGTCCTTGTTCCCCATGATCAATTCACCTGTTTCTGACTGCAAGAAACCTACATTTGTTTTAATTAATCTTTTTCTCTTCAAGTCCTGGAGATTTCCGGCTGCTTTGTCGTCTGGAAAGCCTCTCCACCTCCTCTACTTATATTGTTGATCTTGGATGTGTTATGTTGTGCAGCACAGAGGGTGTGGATGATTGGGTGTGAAGTGGTGATTGGAGTGGGGTGGGTGTAGAAGGGCCCTGCCCTTCCAGACTGAGGTCAGGCTGTGAGTGGGTGTGAAGTGTTGGTTGGGGTGGGAAAGGGTCCACTCTTTTCATACTGGAGTCTTGCCTTAAGTAGGTGTGAAGTGGTGAATGTTCCCCCCTCTTTCACCTTCCTCCCACGCAGCGTTGGATGGCCCATGGCGTTGGGGGGGAGATGCAAGGGCCCGTGGGGGGGGGGGGTGGTGAGGCGAGTGTCCGCGGCGGAGGATGGAAGAAAGGTGTGGGCCCGGCAAGAGTGGTGGTTGGTGAGGGCGGAAGATGGCGTGGGCCCAGCGGGGGGGGGGGGGTGTCGTGGGCCCGATGGCGGGAGAGGCAAAGGCCGGGCCGGAGCAGCGTCTGGTGTCGAGGTCTGGTTACGGCCGCAGCCAGCCGTTCCCGCTCCCATCCCGGCGATGGGAGAATTGTCTCCTGTTAGACCACTCTGGGGTAGTTTGCCAACCCGGATAAAAACCAGACTACCCCTTCCGCAATGCAATATTCCACTACTTACCAGAGTAGACACGAGGCATCCAGGTGATCACCGAGTGTGTGGACTGCAAAATGCGATCTGATCCTGCCGGGACCCACTGCGCACACGTGGAGAGTCAGTGTAATTTTGCGACACTACTGTGTCACCGGATTCCCTCAACTGCGCAGGTGCGGATGGTCGCTTTCTTTTTTCCCTCAAATCATCCAGCGGGTAGGAACCAGAATTTCGGGTAAACGCTGAATGCACTCCAAATTTTATTTTCCTCTGGATTTTTTCTTACTGTGGGGAAAAAGGGGGGTCCGAGCGCATCCAACGCACCCCCCTTCGGACGGCCATGTGTACCTTTGATTTTGATATTTATTTTTATGTTCTCTTTGGAGATTGCCTGCACTTGTGTTTTTCCTAAGTTGATTTTCCGTCCCAGCGCTTTCATGTACGAGGTTTAGCAGAGTCTGGAGGTTGGTTTCACACGCAGCAATGAGTGCGATGTCATCTGTGAATCGCATGTTATCTAGGAGCTGACCTTGGATATTTACGCCTATATTTGTGTCGTGCAATGCATACAACATGACCAGTTCGAGCAAGATTTTAAATAGCTGTGGTGAGATCACACACCCTTGTCGCACTCCAACTGCAGTGGAAAACCAATCTGTTAGTTCCCCATTCACTCTTACAGCACTTGTAGATTTCTTGCAAAGTGCTTTTAGTGGCCTTATAATTTTGTTGGAAAAACCAAAGAAACCAAGTGCCTTTCACAATCCCTCCTGCCACACAGAATCGAAGGTCTTTTCAAAGTCGATATAGCAACAGTAGTGTCCTTTTTTCTTTGAGGTGTTTTTCCATTGTTTGTCTTAGAGTGAACAGTTGATCAATGGTTGACCAACCTGGTCTTCTAATAGAATCTCTTGGACTTCTAATAGAATCTCTTCTGCCCATTTCATGATGCGTCTTTGAAGTATTAGGGTGAGAATTATGCATGAATGACTAAGCAGGCTGATTCCCTTATAATTGCCACAGTCTAACTTGTCTTTTTTCTTGTAGATTGGTGTAATGATTGCCTTTTCAATAGACAATAGGTGCAGGAGTAGGCCATTCGGACCTTCAAGCTGTAATTATGCTACTACAGCTTACCCCCTTAGTCTTGTTCAGTAAAACACTGAGTCAAGCACAGGTCAACTAACTCTTTATTCTTCCCAACACAATAACCATATAACCATATAACCATAACAGCACGGAAACAGGCCATCTCGGCCCTTCAAGTCCGTGCCAAACATTTTTTAATTTTTTTTTTTTAATTAAAAATAAATACTTCCCCCTAGTCCCATCTACCTGCACTCAGACCATAACCCTCCATTCATTTCCCGTCCATATACCCATCCAATCTATTTTTAAAGGATAACATCGAACCTGCCTCCACCACTTCCACTGGAAGCTCATTCCACACAGCTGCCACTCTCTGAGTAAAGAAGTTCCACCTAATGTTCCCCCTAAACTTCTGTCCCTTAATTCTCAAGTCATCTCTCCTTGTTTGAATCTTCCCTACTCTCAATGGGAAAAGCTTATCCACGTCTACTCTGTCTAACCCGCTCATAATTTTAAAGACCTCTATCAAGTCCCCTCTTAACCTTCTGCGCTCCAAAGAATAAAGACCTAACTTGTTCAACCTTTCTCTGTAACTTAGTTGCTGAAATCCAGGCAACATTCTAGTAAATCTCCTCTGTACTCTCTCTATTTTGTTGACATCCTTCCTATAATTAGGCGACCAAAATTGTACTCCATACTCCAGAATTGGCCTCACCGATGCCTTGTACAATCTTAACATTACATCCCAACTTCTATATTCAATGCTCTGATTTATAAAGGCCAGCACACCAAAATCTTTCTTTACCGCCCTATCTACATGAGATTCCACCTTCAGGGAACTATGCAGTTATTCCTAGATCCCTCTGTTCAACTGCATTCCTCAATTCGCTACCATTTACCGTGTACGTCCTATTTTGATTTGTCCTGCCGAGATGTAGCACCTCACATTTGTCAGCATTAAACTCCATCTGCCATCTTTCAGCCCACTCTTCCAAATGGCCTAAATCTCTCTGTAGACTTTGAAAATCTACTTCATTATCCACAACACCACCTATCTTAGTATCATCTGCATACTTACTAATCCAATTTACCACACCATCATCCAGATCATTGATGTACATGACAAACAACAGTGGACCCAACACAGACCCCTGAGGCACCCCACTAGTCACTGGCCTCCAACCTGACAAGCCATCCACCATTACTCTCTGGCATCTCCCATTCAGCCACTGTTGAATCCATCTTGCTACTCCACCATTAATACCCAACAATTGAATCTTCTTAACCAACCTTCCATGAGGAACCTTGTCAAAGGCCTTACTGAAGTCCATATAGACAACATCCATTGCTTTACCCTCATCAATTTCCCTAGTAACCTCTTCGAAAAATTCAAGAAGATTAGTCAAGCATGACCTTCCAGGCACAAATCCATGTTGACTGTTCCTAATCAGACCCTGCTTATCCAGATGCTTATATATATTATCTTTAAGTATCCTTTCCATTAATTTGCACACCACTGACGTCAAACTAACAGGTCTATAATTGCTAGGTTTACTCTTCGAACCCTTTTTAAACAACGGGACAACATGCGCAGTACGCCAATCCTCCGGCACTATTCCCGTTTCTAATGACATTTGAAATATTTCTGTCATAGCCCCTGCTATTTCTACACTAACTTCCCTCAATGTCCTAGGGAATATCTTGTCATGACCTGGAGACTTATCCGTTTTCATATTTTTCAAAAGTGTCCGCACCTCCTCTTCTTTGAATCTCACAGTTTCCATTGCTACTCTGCTTGTTTCCCTTATCTCACATAATTCCATATCCTTCTCCTTCGTAAATACCGAAGAAAAGAAATTGTTCAATATCGACAATCACGAACATCCTATAAAATTCCTAACCACCGCGTGTCCGATCCTTGTCTCTACTCTTTCAAGCCCTTCAGCCTTGTGCGAGCAGACACCTCCAGACAGTCACACAGTCCCAAGTGCACCTCCCGAAGATAGACTCAGATCCATGTGCGTTTCACTCTTTCATAGGGCATCGGCCCCTGTGGCGCGAAACTAAATGGGGGTGGCAGCCCCAACAAACAAATCACAAATATCAATTACATTATACAGTTATTGACAGTTCCCTAACCCAATCACAAGATACCCAATTACATTGTTTCTACAGAAAGTTCTAGCAGGAAAGCAGTTTACACAGGTATAGAAACATTGCTCCAGGTAATTATAAACAATCTGAACAAGGCTTCACACTTCAACCAATCACAAGATAACACCACAAACACTCTGCGACATAATTAAGAGTACTTTACAGCACCCCCCTATCTGACCAATCCTAATCATGCATTTGCAACACCTCTGAGCTTTTCTGCAAAACCCTCATAAGTTTTAACAAAGTGAAGGGCATTTGGACCTCACCTTAACGTTAACTTCCATCTAGGGTCCAGACTCTTTGGAGCCATGGCTCGCAGCTTTTCACAGACAGAGGCCAAGCAGGCTCTTGCATATGCAAAGATCCTCCATTTTGTGACATCTAATGACTACTTTACTATGACAGATATTCTAACAAGAAGATGCTGATGTATTTTCCCAGAATTTCACCAAGCCTCCCGAGTTTACATGGGCGTAAATCCCCTCCATCCATCCTGATAGTTCACCTGTTTTTGACTTGTTGTAGAGTATGAAGTTTTTCAGGGAATCTGGAATAAAGCAAGTTAGCAACCTATACTCCCACTGATACTCTTCCAGTGGTGGAGATGCACCGATGCGTTTCCATCTTCTACTTTTACTGCTGTGGGGTCGTTAGAGAACCTGGTAATGTCCTTCCGAGCAAACCTCCAAACCTGTCCTTACCCAGTTCTTTACAAGGACATAGTCTCCAAGCTCCACTTTAGTCGAAGCTGTAAATAAAGGCAACTGACTGTGTGCTGCTCTTACTCTACAGTGTGATTTTCTCAACGCTCAGTCAAAGCTCCAACGTAGTCGGTCATCTCCTCAGTCATTTGATGAAAGTTGATTATATTCAATTCCAAGGTGTTCTCAAGGGTCTACCATAAACAATTTCAGCTCAGTCTCGATTTCTCTGCAGGTGTGACTCTCATTTGAAATAAAGCAAGTAATTTAATCCAACCAATTCCTGTCTCTGCCTTCAATTTAGCCAATTTAGTTTTAAGGGTCTCATTTGCCCTTTCTACAAGCCCAGCAGCCTGTGGTCAATAAGCACAGTGCAATTGCTGCTGGATTCCCAGCTGTTCACAAAATTCTTTATTAATTTGCCCAATAAAGTGTGGACCGTTATCAGAACTAAGTCGAATAGAGATGCCAAATCTTGGAACAATTTCTCTCATTAACACATTGACAACAGTAGCCGCTTTATTATCATGGGCTGGGTAAGCTTCGATCCACCGGCTGAATGCATCGACTATGACAAGTACATACTTATAACCCTGGCACCTCTCCAGTTCGATGTAGTCCATCTGCATTGGCTCGAATGGACCCATAGGCAATGGTGTTTTTCCTCTTCACATCTTATTCCTTTCCCTGGATTGTATTTCTGGCAGACTAGGCAATTACTGCTTACTTTTTGAGGTAAAGTTTGGAATCTTAGATGCCACCAAGTAGCCAAAAGAGTGGCTCCTACAGCCCTTGCACCGCAATGAGTTACATAGTGCATGCACTCTATAACCTATAATGCCAAAGAATCTGCATACAAGTTTGCCCTGCAGTCCGGTCATACAATTCAGTACACACCCAAGTTGCTTCCATTGTTCTTTATCCCTTTCAGTAGCCTCCTCCTGCAACTGAACAATCTCTTGGATGGTTGGCATCGCGCTCTCCGAGGGGGACGTTATTTAAACTTTTAGTCTGCCTCATCATCTTTGGTACCACCATCTTACGATCCCAGGATATTTCTTTTGCTGCCAGATCAGCATTATGATTTCCAATATCTGTTCAGGTCAGTCCTCTTGTGTGTGCACTACATTTCATAATCAAAATGTGTTTGGGTAGCAATAGGGCCTTTAATACATCTGTCACCAATTGTTTATTTGAAATTTGAGTCCCTGCTGAAGTTAGAAATCCTCTATTTGTCCACAATTGTCCAAAATCATGTACTACTACAAATGCGTACTGAGAATCTGTGTAAATATTTACCTTTACATTTTTCCCAATAATACAAGCACGAATTAAAGCAAATAATTCAGCCTGTTTTGCTGAATAAGGTGACTCAAAGGCAGCTGCTTCTACATTTTCCCCATCCTGATTAATAATCTTTAGTTTCTAAAGCTATGTTAGGGACCCAAGGTCTACATTAATTAACCATACCAAGCCATTGCCTCATTTGTTTGGCTTCTCTAGGAATTGGGAATTCACAGATGGGTTTGAGTCTGCTTTTATCTAGACTCCTTTCGGTTGCTGAAATTATGATTCCTAAAATTTTTACTTTCTCCTGGGCCATCAGTACTTTCGATTGGGTGACCACATACCCCAAATTAGCTAGATAACAAATTTCGTAGAGGGACCATCCAAGGAACCTCATTCCTACCTTGTCAACGTCGATGGTGCTCTGTACCCCGCGCTGCCGTCAACATCTTCTGCCCGTGAACGAACCACAGCCAGCTCCTCCTCATGCCCCACCTTTGGTCTTCAAGGCACCTGCTGCTGCTGTCCATCCCCGAACCCCCGACCCCAACATGCACTCCCCGCGGCGTTTGGTTCCCTCACTCCCCAGTGCCCCTGGACCTGCATGCTCGCCCTGCCGTTCATCTCCGGGTTCCCCAGCAGCCTTCTCATTCTCGTGTTCTCCACCACCCAGCCCTACTAACTATTCCGGAACGGAGGGGGAGGGGTTTGTCCGTACGCGATCGGGTCGGGTTAGTAGACCGCTGGACAGATACAGCGAGTATGTTTATCCGCACGTATTCTAACAACTGATTAACAACTCTTTCCTCTACGGGGAAGGATGAAGATTGGTTATTGCATGTGAACCAATCAGAGTAATATACTACCACTAACTCCACCCTATTGAACACTCATATTAACACTCACTTCCTATATTACGTAGTCGCACTAGTGGTAGAGTGGAACTAACGTATTGTACTGTGCCATTATGACTGATGAATAAAGCTGACTTAAACACCAGACAGTGTCTGTACACTTGTTTACAGTAATTGTGCAGTATCTTCACGGTTGCTTGGTTCGTCTCTGCTGGCCACTAATAAGTCATTGATGTACTGCACTAAGGAAGATTTTCTTCTGAAATTTAAAGTACTCAATTGTTCTTGTAGAAACGTGGAAAATAAAGTAGGTGAATTGATGAACCCTTGAGGCAATCTGGTCCAGGTGTATTGCTGGCCCCTATATGTGAAAGCAAAAATCTATTGGCTATCATTGTGGAGAGGCAATGAAAAGAATGCAGGTAGCAAGTCGACAATTGAGAAGATTTTTTCTCTGGCTGGTATCAGTGCAAAGATATTAGCAGGGTTTGGCACTAGTGCATGGAGCGGTTCTACAACTGAGTTAATTAATCTTAGGTCTGGGACCAATCTGTACTGGCACTCCTTTCCTGGTTTCGGAACTGCAAGGATTGGAGTATTGCAGATGGATTGGCATTTGCAAAATTTCTTGCTCTAGCAGCCCCCAAATTAATTTGTCGATGCTGTTAATGGCCTGCGGTTTCAATGGATACTGCTGTATCAAAGGCAGTGTTATCCCTTTCTGGAGAGCTACTTGGATGGGATCGATGTGCACACGTCCTACCTGAGCTGTGTCTTCTGCCCAAACTTGCGGGTACACATACTCGCATACCTCACTCCCCAGATGCTGGCGTAGCCAGGTAACAACTGTCCTTGGGGCCTGATAGAACTTAACAACATACTGGCTAGACAAATTTTGCTCTTCGTAATTATTCGGGTCTGCCATAGTAATTGCCCTTTCCGCCATTGCTCCTAGATCTTTTGCACTTGCAGTATAGTTTACTTTTCTTGTGATATGAGCAGCAACCTCCGCAGTTCTTTTCCATAAATTCACCAGTACCTCAGCATATTCTGCAGCACCCTCCTTTCCTTCAACTAGTGCCAAAATTCTTATCTCAGTCCTTTCCTTCATATGGTCTAAAGAAGGCCTCCAGTTCTTTATTCTTCCCACTTCTGTCATAAGCCAGTGTGATATGGAGTGGGGGTACTTCATCCAGATCTAAGAACCACCATTGGGGGGTCACTGTGGAGTAACATTGCTGTTCGGGAGCCCAGGGGGTCACTACTATCCAGGGACGGCCTTAGGAGGTGCGGGGCCTAATTGGGAACAATTTTGGTGAGCCCCAGGTTCCCAGCCAAGGTCTGTAGAATCATAGAAATATAAATAAAGTCTATTATAGACTTTATATCTCTATGGTAGAATGGAAAGTAATCAAAATATGTGCTTAAAAAGTGCCTGCGAGTTAATGGACCAAACAGATCTAAGCTACATTTTAATATAAAATTGCATACATGTAAGCCTACAAGTAACAAACAAAATGTGTAGATCACATGTGAAAAGTACAAAGTTACAATAACCACTTGTTTTAGTGACTGTGAAATGATTTAAATAAAAGTAATTTAATTAACTAGATCCTGGAACACCAATTACCATTGGTGAAAAACCAGTCCAGGCATTAAATTTTGGGCTTCAGCCCCATCCTACCCTTTAGGCTTCTACCCCATCTAAACTCAATTGCGTGTGTGTGTTAGTTGTCTGTGCGTGATGTGTGTGTGGGGGGGGGGGAGGGGAGAAGGGAGGGAGGGAGAGAAGGGGGGGAAGGACAGAAGGGAGGGACGGTAGTAGAGAAAGAAGGGATGGAGGGAAAGGAGAGAAGGGAAAAGAGAGAGAGGAAGGAGGGAGGGAAGGAGAGGAGGGAAGAATGGAGGTAGGGAAGGGAAGGAGAGAAGGGAGGGAGGGAAGTAGAGAAAGAAGGGATGGAGGGAAGGAGAGAATGGAGGGAGAGGGCCGGTGGTAGCAGCAGATGCCGGGGTCCGGGCGGACGGGTGTGAGCCGAGGCCGAGGTTTGTAAACGTTGCTCCAACCCGCGGCCTGGCCGTCCCTGTATTGTTCACCGCGTCTCCACGGGAAGAAACAGGGGTGGAGCCGGGGCCGTGTGCGTGAAGCACGGCGACTGGCGGGGCAGGAGCGCTGCCCTGGGACCATGAGGGAACAACCCACCTCCCCCTCTCCCCCTCTCCCCCTCCATTCCCCCTAACGCCCCCTTCACCGTCTACCCTTTTGTTCCCCCTCCACCCCTCTACTCTCTCTCCACCCCTCTCTCCCCCCTCCACCCGGGGTAGATCTACCTGAGCCGAGAATAGATTACTCTAGCGCGGGCCCCCTTAGGTGTGGGGCCCAATTGGGAGCAATTGGTCCAATTGGTTTAAGGCCGGCCCTGCTACTATCCCACCATCGCTGCATTCTATCTTCAATTGGAAGGCGCAGAGCAAATCTCTAGCCATTAAGTTGCAATCCAATCCGGTTGTTATTACAAATCTGTGTTTTATTGCTTTTCCTCTGTACACTACTTCAACTGGCTTAGAGATGGGATACTGGCAGACATGTCCTTGAAATCCGGACAGGCTATGAACGTCTTGTGATTTGGGGAGATTGTAAATTCATTGGAGTGATGACATGAATGCCCCTGTGTCTACCAAAAAGGTGCACGTTTTCCCTTCTACTTGTAAGCACAGGTTCTTCATCAGATTTGCATAGAGTCACCACTAAATTTGCTAATCATAGAGGTGAAAATGGGTTATTTTGGGAGAAGGATATTTGTCTTCTCTGTCTGGGATTTTCCTGCCAGCTCCATCTTTGCTCCCTCTGATCTCGTTGATCTCTGGAATCTCTCCAATCCCTCTGATATTAGAAATCTCTTCGTGACCCCCTCTTTTGTTCCTTTCTCTGGTTGGGCACTCCCTGCTCCAAAGACCTGAATCCCCACAAGTATAACACTGACCTAGTCCCAGTATTCTATGTCTTCTCCAATTTGGTCTCAGTGAGATTGACTCTGCAGGCAGGCATATCATTGTGAAATTGATCTAGATATTCTGGAACCCTAATTTCTCCCATTCCATACTTCGCTGATATTTTAGGACTCCATGGTCCCAAGTCAGATTTTGGCTCCTCCTTCTTAATTACATATTCTGTTTTTGGCTTTACTGCAGGCTGACTTTCCTGCTTTTTTACATCTTCCCAGTGGTATCTCACTGCCCGAGCCTTCTGACTGGCACTATTTTCCGACCAGTCCATATTATTCGTTTTAATTGATTCAGCCATATTGGTTCAACAATATGGCACAGAATTGAGGAGAATTCTAAGAACTCATCTGCTCCCTCTCCCTTTTTCGGTCTTACATCCAAGATTCTAGCTAGGTCAATTGGTTTCTGAAGAGTATTTGCAGGGCAGTTAAAACTGCATCTTCTCTTGCACTATTGTAAGTGATCACATTAGACAGTGCTTCATGAGTTGGGTTGCTAAGAATCTAGTATGTTCAATCGGAGTAATTATCTGCTGGATCACTGCACATAAATCTTGGGAATGTGCGTTACACACGCATTGTGGTTCTAAGGTAATTTACAAAGGAAGCAGGTGATTTCTTACAGTCTGGTATTTTGCTCAGTACTGCTAGCATCTCATTGGGCTTCCATGGGGTATAGACATCGATAGTTCGGGGATTATTTGCACCCACTGCACTAACCGGATGAAAAGCAGGATTAAGCGTTTCCTTGACTGGGAACTGCCTACGGGATACTTGCTCTGCTCTCATAATTTTAGCCATATCGGGATCTCCCTCAGTGTCTCCAGCTATTGTCTCACCCTCGGATATGTCTTCATCTTCACTAAGGGGATCACGGTACCTCCTAAAAGAACCTCTCTGATCTCTCACTGCTCGTCTAATTCGTCTAGGCTAAGGCTCGCTAAAATACTCTGGTGGTTGTACTATGTCTTTAATAACCTCTTTCCCCTTAAATACTGGAGCTATCTTCTTTGTTTTACTCCTGGTACCTTGAGCTACTGGACTACCTACCAACAGTGGAGCGGGTGGAGTCAAAGAATCCTGTACTGGTGTTGCTGCTGTTTGTAAAGCAGACTTCATTGTGGAATCTGCAGGTGGTGTTAAAGGTGCTACAGGCTCTAAGTGTCTGTTGTGTGCGCAAGCTATACAATGTGTGGATGGAGTACGGGGAACGTAAGAGGAATAAGGTGGAGGCTGTGAACTTCTCCTAATTCTAACACTTTCCCAATCTTCCAAATACTCGTCTTCTCTCCCTTCAAAGCCAATGCCAACCATCGGGTCTTAAATTCTAGATCTACTGGTGCCAGTTTCCCTTCAGAAGATTTCTTTCTCTCCCGCTCCTGATCTCTAGTACATCCACACCCCTCTCTCAAGGTGCCTGGGGGTCAGTTTACTTCATTATCTTTCAGTTCTATCCCAAGCTTTGAAGCTGTTTACTGCCAACTCGCCATTCTCACAGCCTCTATCCGCTTTCTATTTTGTTAAAATATTTTTATTTTATTAGAAGTACAATCATATGGCACCAAGGTGCCTAATATATATTGACATGTTACATTTTATGTACAGCTTCTTATTTATTTTTTATAATGAAAAAGAAAAAGAGAGAATAGATAATAAAAGATAGAAAAATGTGTGATATATAGTGTGTGAGAAAGCAAAAAAGGGTGAAAGAAGAAAAGTGAAGAAAAGAAGATAGAAAGAAAAAGAGTAGCAAGTAAAAGATTAAGGAAATCGTTATTTATAATCTTGACCATCCCTCACCCATTCCTGGAACAGTTAGCTTCTACAATTGTGTTGCACCATATGCTTCCAAAAAGACGACAAATGGAGACCAACTCGTTAAGAATTGGTCTGATTTATCTATTAGGAGGAATCGCATTTCCTCAAGATGTGCGGTGTCCAACATGCTTGAAATCCACATTTTAAGCGTTGGTATTGGTGTATTTTTCCAAAATGTAAGTATTAGTTTTTTTGCCATTATTAAACCATAATTAAAAAATAAATTTTGAGATGAGTTCAATTTATTCCCGTCTTCCATTACTCCAAATATAATCATTTCAGTATTAGGTTCCATTTTTATCTTAAATAATTTTGTAAATATTTCAAAAATATCACTCCAAAATTTATAAAGTTTTATGCAGGAAACAAAAGAGTGTGTTATAGTTGCGTTTTGGGATAAACATTTATCACAAATGTGGGACATATTTGGATAGAATTTATTCAATCTAGTTTTTGAATAATATAATTTATGTAAAATTTTAAATTGAATTAAATTATGTCTTACATTAATCGAACATTTGTGTATATATATCAAATACTTTTCCCATGTTTCCTTCGTAATTTTTATGATTAATTCTCGTTCCCACTCTTCTCTAAGTACCTCTGTCGATGATAGGTCTATATTTAAAATACTATTATATAAATATGATATTAATTTCTGCGAGCCAGCCTTAATATTCATTGCTTCTTCCAGTGGATCAAAAGTTATGTTTTGATATCTTTGTATGTTTTTCTTCATGAAGTCACAAATCTGAAGATTTAAAATATTGGTTATTTTTCAGTTTAAATTTTAATTGTAATTGTTGGAATGGTAACAGGTCTCCCATTTCATACATATCACCGATCCTTTTAATTCCCATTCTTTTCCATTGGTTATATGTTTTATCAATAAGAGATTGTTTAAATGAAGGATTATTCACTATTGGCATTAACAATGATAGATTTCTCAAATTTAAAGATAATGTTATTTGTTTCCAAATTCTTATTGTATCATGTATAATTGGGTTATTCTTATATATTATGTTGTTCAGTTTTATCGGGGAGAAGAGGATATTTATCGGGGAGAAGAGGGGAGAAGAAGTCATTTTTATGGCGTTTATTCTACCTATTAATGATAAGGGAAGTGTTTTCCAGAATTTAATCAACGCATTGAGTTTATTTAATAAAGGCATAAAATTAGCATTAATTAATGCTTTATATTTTCTAGTAATTAATCCGCTTTCTGCTCTTCGTAATATATTCTCCACAATCCTATCAACTCCTTCGCTGCCTCACTATTACTGCATTGCCAATAATCTGGTCGATATACTTCACTCCTTTCAATATTCCGACCCCTCCCTCGGGTCATAAATCATCTCCCAATTTCCTATTCAGCGCTCCCGAAGAGTTTTTTAAACTCTCAGCCTTTTATGGAAACTCACTACACACTAACTGTAACGGGTTTCCAGGATCTTCAATTCTATCTCGCTCGATCTGATTTCCCATTGTTGCCAACAATGGACACAAACTCTTAACGATTCACACTCTCTCAACAATTCACACTTCTCTCATAATCTTCTAGACTATCAAACTCCGTCCCAAACAATGGCCAAAAGTTCCACAGCGCATCAGCAGTCTTGCACTTCTCACAACACAATCACACAATCAAATCTCCTTTCAAATCCTGGGTACCCAAAAATTCATCTACAGTCTCACACAAATCCACACAAACTTCCAACCTGCAAACAATTTCAAGTAACAATCCTTGGTCGACAAAAAGTTAAGGTGCTTCAGCAAACAATCAAACACCCTTCAGCAGCAAATCTCCTGTACTCAAACCACCTTAATCTAGACACAGACAAATGAGCTCCAAACATGCAAGCAAAATCGTACGTATGATAATTCTGGTATTTATATCCCTTAGTCCGTTCAGTGAAAACACCGACTAGAATACTTTAAATCATCCTTTATTTCACCATGGTGACCAGGTTTCTCTGTACTGCCCTGGGAAACTCTCCCAGTGGATCACGGAGAAACACATGTGCTCAAACAAAGGAATTAGCATATATATATGGTTGATACAGTGGGAGGTAACTTACAAAGGGTGGTGATTCTAGATCTATATTTACAGTATCACATGGTTATATAGGTGGGGACAATCTTTCTACCCAATTACAATCATACACAGCATTATACGTCTTAGCCAATTACAATAGCATTAAACATCACATAAACATTACGTTTTCCAGGAAAAGTTATGTCACAGCAAGGATAATGAAACTTAACTAAACAATGTCAAAATAAAGAAATTAAAACTTAACTCAGAATACTTAAACCTTAGTCCTAAAGTATCCCCAATTCTTCATATTCTCATTCCTCCCTTTTATCATTCCATGATAACTCCCCATGTCCCTACCTATTTCTAGCTTTCCCAGTCATTCAAACTCTTCCTGCACCCTATCAACATACTCAGTCTTTCTTCATCACACACTTCATTCTGTCTTACCAATAACGTTCTCGGAGCACCAATGCCTTCCAGTGTTGTCTACATTCTCCCCAATACACATTTTACAACTTCTAATCGTACAAAAATACAAATAATCACAATAGCTCGGTACATAGCCATGCTGATTAGCCAGTCTGACCAGCTTCCGAAGCCCCAATTACCCCAGTCACTTACTTCCTTCATGTTATCCAACTGTTCTCGTAATTGCAAAGCCATTCAATGTTATCATAGCTAATCATCCACAATCAGTACCCCGTTCCTGCTTCTAGCGTGTCCAACCCCTTAACAATCCTATACGTTTCAATAAGATACCCTCTCATCCTTCCAAACTCCATAGTATACAAGTCCAGCTCTCCAAAACTGCACACCATACTCCAGGCGTGGTCTCACTAGGGCCCTGTAAAACTGCAGATGGACCTCATTGCTCCTAAACTCAAATCCTCTCACAATTAAGGCCAATATGCCACTAGCTTTCTTTACTGCCTGCTGTACCTGCATGCTTACTTTCAGTGACTGATGCACAATAGTAAGATTAAACGAGAACTTACCTAAGTTTGAAGTTTGTTCTTTATTTTATGAGGAGTTACGTGGGTGATTACGTGAAGAACCCCGCCAGTGCGCCTGCGCGTCAATCTTCAAAGCAGCGGTGTGAAATCACAAAAAACAACAACCGAAGTAATATAGTCTCATAATAAAATGAGTAATACAAGAAATTCCATCTGACCTTTATGATAGAGGGTAGGGTCGTGGCGGGCATGTAATCACCTACATAACTCCTCATTAAATAAAGATCAAACTTCAAACTTAGGTAAGTTCTCGTTTAATCTTACTATTTTACTTCAGAGTCACGTGAGTGCCTACGTGAAGATTTTAAAGCTTTGTGATTTCATGCCGTGGATCAATCCCGGCTTCTCACTGCATTGATTGACTCGGAACGTGAAATAATCAATCATGCATTCATAATAACATTTGTACCACAAATGCAGTAATTCATTTCAATAATGAAATGAATCAGATCCCCTTTAAACCAAAGGAATTTACACAGAACTTAAAATAGTTTCTGCAAACAATCCCGCATTAACAATAGGCCGATGGTAAAAATGTTGAAACATCAACTCATTGGACCACCCGGCGGCTGCGAGGATATGGTCGACGGGGACGTCTTTTGCCCTGTCCGCCAACGTTTCTGCTGCCCTAGGTGAGTGAGACGTAAAAACATAAGTGTTAATACCAGCAGCTGTTAAGACTTATTTTATCCATCTGGAAATAGTCTGTATTGAAACTCTCTTGTGTGGTTTCTCGTGTGTGATCAACAACCCAGTTTCCGTATTTCTCAAATTCTTTGTGACCTCAATGTATTGTAACAAATATGTCTTAATACCGAGACAAGGATCATTTGGATATACTGCTAGTATAATTTTAAATCCTGTCACACCTGGCCTAATTTGCTTTAGTAGGTCATAGATATAGAATGTAACCTTATCTTCAGTTACTTCCATACTGTCTATTTGTAATTTTCCAAGTGTTTGCACTCGTTGTGCTGTCACTCATGCCATGAGCATTAATACTTTCATACTGAGCTTAGCCAAAGGTAAAGACACACTTGATGACCATTCACGAAGTAGTTTCAGTTCCACACTTACATCCCAGATTGTCATATACCTAGGTTTCGGTGGTTTGGAATTAAAGATTCCTTTCATTAGTCTGGAAACAGTTGGGTATGACCCAATTGGCTTTCTTTCTGACTCCAGAAACAAATATGAGGACAAAGCACTTCTGGCTGAATTAATTGCACTACAACTCAGACCTTCATCATAATAAAGTTTTGACAGAAATTCTAAACATTTGAAATATCTGCAGTACTTTATTGCACATTCTTTTGTACACAGAACTCTTCCCATTTCTTAATACAAGACAGGTACTGTTTTTGAGTGCTCTTCCTCCAGACTGCCATAAGCATGTCCACAGTACGCTCAGACAGTCCTCGTCCCAGAAAAGGCATTCTTAAAACCTGCAAGTCAACAAATCCAAACAATCATATAATGGATGTTGTTACCCTGTTACAGGGTGCAGCAATAAATTACTCCTTTTTGGGACTTTCATCAACATTTGTGTTGTTAATTCTAATATCAACGGATACCATGGCTGTGTAGGCCAATCTGGTACTACCAATACCCTTGAAGCACCATCTTGCCTGATTTTAAGCAAACATTGGCATGAGGAAGAAAGGTGGAAATATATATGAAAACATACCACCCCAATGTAGCGAGAAAGCATCAATCGCCACTGCTCCTGGATCTGGTTTCCATGAGACATATCTCGATAGCTGATGATTCAAGTCGATGTCGGACATTCCAAATCTGATTACTATATCATTGAATACCTCTTGATTCAACATCCATTCTTTATTATGGAACTTTCGTGACCTGGTGTCTGCTATCGTGTTCATTCTACCTGGTAGATAGATAGCTGAAATCCAAATGTTCTGTTCAATACACCAAGACCAAAGTTGATTTAACTATTTTCTCACATGACACCGACTTAATTCCACCCATATCATTAATATAGGCAACTGCTGTTTCGTTTATTAATTTTGCCTTGAAGCTTCCTTTTAGTTGTGTTAGAACCACAAGCTTGGAGTCCATAGAAACCTCCTAAAAGCTCCAAATAGGTAATTCCCCATGTCTGCAGTAACAATAACTCTTCCTGATTCCATCTGCCTCCGCAGCTAGATGTTAAGTCAGTTGCACCCCATCCTAGTGCACTGGCATCAGTTTGTAATATCATGGAAGGTTGTTCAATCAGCACTTTGCCTGAACTGCTTGAGACATGTAGAATCCACCACTGCAGATTAGAAACAGCATTTGTTGTTACTTGCATGGTTCTATCAAAATGAGCAGCATTTATTCTCAGTGCCTGTTCTTCTCTGCAGCTGTTGATAATGTAATGGTCCATACTTGACTGCTGGGTATCGACTAATTTTCCCAGTACTCGAGCCACCTGTCTGATTAGAGGTTTTTGCTCGTTTAACAGATTACTGCAATCTTTAATCAACTCCACCCTTTTTTCACTGGGCAAAGTAATTTGCATTTGGGCTGAATCAATTGTGAACCCCAAATAATCAATTGAGGTACATGTTTTTAACCTTGATTTCTTTGGATGAATTTAGAAACCCCCAAACTTTCAAAAGTTTGATTTCATAACTGCAACTGATGCTTCTGTTGACTGTTTTGTCCTTCCTATAATCAGGACATCATCCAGGTATGCCATTAGTACATGCACCTGGCTCTCAGCAACCCCAGAATTGATTTTAACAATTTTATGAATATTCTGGGAGCGAACGTTAACCCATTAGGCAGAGCTTTGAACTGCCCTAATTGGTTCATCCAATTAAATTTTAAGATACTTCATATCTTGCAAGTGAACAGACACTGAACAAAAGGATTCAGACTTGTCAAGTCTATAATCATCCTACATCCTCCATCCTTTTTTGATCGAGGGAATATATTTGACCCGAATTGGTGAATTTGGTAGACTGATTCTTCAAAAACACCTTTTATATGTAGGGTTTTGAAGCGCAGCTTGAACCTCCATTCCTTCGCAAAGTGGAGAGTTCTGCTAGGAACATGCTGGGCAGGCAAATCATAATTTGGATTGAATTCAATTCGAAATCCTTGTATATTATTCAGAATTACCACATCTGAAGTAATCTTCTTCCAATGTTTATAGAATAGACGTAATCTGCCTCCAACGTTTGGACTTAATCCAGTTAGTATGTTCCCATGAGAACCAGGTCCACCTACCTCTTGAATCATTTGAGTATTCTGAGATCCCTGGATTCTCCCGGAAGCACCACCACTCCCGATGCAGGCCGCCAGCCACGTCCCTGCGTTGATGAGCGACCTGGTCCTGGTCTAGGATCGGTATGACGTATGAAAGGATACTTCCTCTTTACAGACTTTGTAACCATTGATGTTTTTATCAATCCTGTTTTCGCTTCATCTTCCAACTCTTTAATACATCTCCCGAGATCCTCTCCAAAGAGTAAGTTGGGTAATTGTATATTACTTGGTTTGCAGAGTGCTGCGAATTTCGGATTCATAGTAGGCCATATAGCACCTTCCTCAGATAATTGATCTCGAAGTGGGTGCTGCATAGCAACCCCAGTGCGTCCTGATGCAACTTCGTCATCTATTGGCTGTTATCTGCTATTCTGGTAAAAGCAGTTATTCCAGAACCCAGCAGCTTTAATATTCTCTGCAACTGATTCCAGATAATTTGGTTCACTGCTTCTGTTTTCAGCAACCCACAGTTACTTGGGGTCTCCTGCTTTCTTGCAGTCTCATCCATCTCCTGCTGTTCCAGCTGATGGTAAACCAAGTAATTTATTAAGGAGGCCAGTTCTTCTCCTAATGGCTCTCCTGACCCTGACGGGGCAGCGAATCCTACTGCCAGGGGTGGAACACCTGGCAGCTGCCGTTCATCGCCTTGTACAGCCTCACCGTCAGAGTCGGGGTCTGAAATCTCATGACCCGTAGCACGCTCCTCATCCCTGAGGGTGCATTCCATCAGCCCTGAGCCAGGTGCTGTTAAGCTGCTTCCAGCAACTTGGATTTCAGTACACTCCTTCCTGAGTGAACTTTGCTCCAACAGCCCATGTAAAAGGCTTTCTATTTGGGCAATACGCACAAAAGCAGCATCTAGCCCTGTACCAGGAGCTGTTTGAGCTGCTTCCAGCAGCTTGGCTTTCAGTACACTGCTCCCTGAGTGAACTTTGCTCCAACAGCCTATGTAAAAGGCTTTATATTTGGGCAATACGCTCGAAAGCAGTATCTAGCCCTGGAGCTACTTCCATTGCCTGGGACTCCTTCCATGGGCCGTTGGGATTTAAACTTCATCTTTTGCTCGACAGGCGCTGACTGTGTTTTCACCAGCCCCAGATCCACAGTCGCTATGGTCACCGCTGGCGACTGTACCGGGGTTTAGAGGCGGTTGATCTCTAACCGCGGACTCCCGACTTTCCCGACTTTCTGTCGGCTGTGTCGCTCGCCTCTTCCCCCTGTCCGTTTTTTCCCATGGCGTCTGTGGAAAAAATCCCCATAGACCCACAGTAAACGGACCTGGAAAACATGAAAAAAGTTGTTACTTACCTTGTACTTGAAAAACTACAAACCACTGGAGGAGCTCTGCTCCTCACGTCCGTTTGCGTCAAGGCATCTGACGTAATGACGCGCAGGAAGTAAAATAGGTGCAGGAGTAGGCCATTCGGCCCTTTGAGTCAGAACGGCCATTCAATACTATCATGGCTGATCATCCAAAATCAGTACCCGTTCCGGCTTTTTCCCCATATCCCTTGATTCCCTTAGCCCTAAGAGATAAATCTAACTCAATCTTGAAAACATCCAGTGGTTTGACCTCCACTGCTTTCTGTGGCAGAGAATTCCCACAGATTCACATCTCTCCGGGTTAAAAATGTCTTTACTCATCTCAGTACTAATTCTTAAACTGTGACTCCTGGTTCTGGAATCCAACAACAGCGGGAACATATTTCCATCATCTACCCTGTATAATCCTCTAGGAATTTTATATGTTACTTTAAAATATCCTCTCATCCTTCAAAATTCCAGCGAATACAAGCCCAGTCGACCCATTATTTCATTATACGTCAGTCCCGCCATCCCGGGAATTAATCTCAAATGACTTAGATTCCTTTATTGTCATTCAGACCTTTCGGTCTGAACGAAATTTCGTTGCCTGCAGTCATACATATAATAAATAACAAAACACACAATAAACACAAATTAACATCCACCACAGTGAGTTCACGAGGCACCTCCTCACTGTGATGGAGGCAAAAGTCTTAAAAGTCTCTGTCTCTTCCCTTTTTGTTCTCCGTCTGCGCTGAGGCGATCCAGGCTTCTGATGTTGTGACCCCGCCGGGTGATGGTAAGTCAGTCCCGCGGCTGAATCCGTGCTCCGCTCCGCGACGGGCCGGTTCAAACTCCATGGCCCGGGGTGGCCGAAGCTGCCGCCCTCCAGTCCAGCGGACGCAGCTGTAGTTGCGGGAGCCCCAGAAAAACAGGTCACCCACCTGTGAGCTGCGAGCTCCCGACGATGTCGTCCACCGGGCCCGCGCCCTTGCCTCCGGACTCAGGTCGCCACCAGCGTCCTCGGTCGCCACCGCCGGAACGCCACCGCAGCCCCGAAGCCGGCCAGCCACGCGCTGGTAAGTCCTGGCTCTGCCTCCGGAGCCTCGAGGTCGGTCGGTCACAGTTGGATTTGGAGGCCGGCAGCTCCGCCATTTTGGCCTCAGCGCAGACGGAGGCAGAGAAGGGGGATACGACAAGAAAAAGTCACATTCCCCCGAAGGAAGAGACAAAAATCATGTTTCACCCCCCCCCCACCACACGTACACAACCCAACAAACTAAAATTTAACTAAAACAGAACAAAAGAAAACAACAACAAAAGTAAAAACAGACGGACTGCAGGCGAGCCGCAGCTGTGCAACAGCGCTGCCACTTCTGGACCTACACTGCACTCCCTCAATGGAAATAATGTCCTTCCTCAAATTAGGAGACCAAAATTGCACGTAATACTCCAGGTGTGGTCTCATCAGGACCCTGTACAAATGCAGTAGGACCTCCTTGTTTCTAAACTCAAATCCTCTCGCAATGAAGACCCACATGCCATTGGCTTTCTTTACTGCCTGCTGTACCTGCATGCTTACTTTCAGTGACTGATGTATAAACTATCTTTCAGTGACTGATGTATCTACTATCTTTCTCTATTTGAGAGACTCAAATAGAGAAAGATAGTAGAAACTGTGGGAGGCAGGAGGCAGAGAAGGGAAGCACTCGGACCCAAAATGTAGGGGAGAAAGAAGAATAAGTTAATAAACAGAGAATAAGTGGTGGTGGGTTTCTTAAATGTGTATCTTTTAATGCTAGGAGCATTGTAAGAACGGTGGATGAACTTAGAGTCTGGATTGACACCTGGAAGTATGATGTTGTGGCGATCAGTGAAACATGGTTGCAGGAGGGCTGTGATAGGAAACTAAATATTCCAGGATTTTGTTGCTTCAGGGGTGATAGAATTGGAGGGGCAAGAGGTGGGGATGTTGCATTGCTTGTCAAGGAAGATATTACAGCAGTGCTTTGGCAGGAGATTAGAGGGCTCGTCTAGGGAGGCGATTTGGGTGGAACTGATAAATGGGAAAGGTGTAGCAACACTTATAGGGGTGTATTATAGACCGCCAAATGGGGAGCGAGAATTGGAAGAGCAAATATGTAAGGAGATAGCAGATATTAGTAGTAAGCACAAGGTAGTGATTGTGGGAGATTTCAATTTTCCACACATAGACTGGGAAACACATTCTGTAAAAGGGCTGGATGGTTTGGAGTTTGTAAAATGTGGCAAGATAGTTTTTTGCAGCAATACATAGAGGTACCTACTAGGGAAGGGGCAGTGCTGGACCTCCTGTTAGGAAATGAGACAGGGCAGGTGGCGGAGGTATGCGTCGGGGAGCACTTCGGGTCCAGTGATCACAATACCATTAGTTTCAATAAAATTATGGAGAGGGTCAGAACTGGACCTAGGGTTGAGATTTTTGTTTGGAGAAAGGCTAACTTTGAGGAGATGCGAAAGGATTTAAAAGGAGTGAATTGGGACATGTTGTTTTATGGGAAGGATGCAGAAGAAAAATGGAGGATATTTAAGGGTGACATTTTGAAGAGTACAGAATCTTTATGTCCCTGTTCGGTTGAAAGGAAATAGTAAAAAATGGAAAGAGCCATGGTTTTCAAGAGAAATTGGACACTTGGTTCGGAAAAATAGAGATATCTACAATAATTATAGTCAGCATGGAGTAAATGAGGTGCTTGAGGAATATAAAGAATGTAAAAAGAATCTTAAGAAAGAAATTAGAAAAGCTAAAAGAAGATATGAGGTTGCTTTGGCAAGTAAGGTGAAAGTAAATCCAAAGGGTTTCTACAGCTATATTAATAGCAAAAGGATAACAAGGAATAAAATTGGTCCATTAGAGAGTCAGAGTGGACAGCTATCTGCAGAGCCAAAAGAGATGGGGGAGATATTGAACAATTTCTTTTCTTCAGTATTCACCAAGGAGAAGGATATGGAATTAGGTGAGGTAAGGGAAACAAGCAGAGTAGCAATGGAAACTATGAGATTCAAAGAAGAGGAGGTGCGGACACTTTTGAAAAATATGAAAACGGATAAGTCTCCAGGTCCAAACAGGATATTCCCGAGGACATTGAGGGAAGTTTCTGTAGAAATAGCAGGGGCTATGACAGAAATATTTCAAATGTCATTAGAAACGGCAATAGTGCTGGAAGATTAGCGTACTGCGCATGTCCTTCCGTTGTTTAAAAAGGGTTCAATGAGTAAACCTAGCAATTATAGACCTGTTAGTTTGACGTCAGTGGTGGGCAAATTAATGGAAAGAATACTTAAAGATAATATATATAAGCATCTGGATAAGCAGGGTCTGATTAGGAACAGTCAACATGGATTTGTGCCTGGAAGGTCATGTTTGACTAATCTTCTAGAATTTTTTGAAGAGGTTACTAGGGAAATTGATGAGGGTAAAGCAGTGGATGTTGTCTATATGGACTTCAGTAAGGCCTTTGACAAGGTTCCTCATGGAAGGTTGGTTAAGAAGATTAAATTGTTGGGTATTAATGGTGGGGTAGCAAGATGGATTCAACAGTGGCTGAATGGGAGATGCCAGAGAGTAATGGTGGATGGCTGTTTGTTAGGTTGGAGGCCGGTGACTAGTGGGGTGCCTCAGGGGTCTGTGTTGGGTCCACTGTTGTTTGTCATGTACATCAATGATCTGGATGATGGTGTGGAAAATTGGATTAGTAAGTATGCAGATGACACTAAGATAGGTGGTGTGGTGGATAATGAAGTAGATTTTCAAAGTCTACAGAGAGATTTAGGCCATTTGGAAGAGTGGGCTGAAAGATGGCAGATGGAGTTTAATGCTGATAAGTTCCCTGAAAGTGGAATCTCATGTAGATAGGGTGGTAAAGAAAGCTTTTGGTGTGCTGGCTTTTATAAATCAGAGCATTGAGTATAGAAGTTGGGATGTAATGTTAAAATTGTACAAGGCATTGGTGAGGCCAAGTCTGGAGTATGGTGTATAATTTTGGTCGCCTAATTATAGGAAGGATGTCAACAAAATAGAGAGAGTACAGAGGAGATTTATTAGAATGTTGCCTGGGTTTCAGCAACTAAGTTACAGAGAAAGGTTGAACAAATTAGGGCTTTATTCTTTGGAGCGCAGAAAGTTAAGGGGGGACTTGATAGAGGTCTTTAAAATGATGAGAGGGATAGACAGAGTTGACGTGGATAAGCTTTTCCCACTGAGAGTAGGGAAGATTCAAACAAGGGGACATGACTTCAGAATTAAGGAACAGAAGTTTAGGGGTAACATGAGGGGGAACTTCTTTACTCAGAGAGTGATGGCTGTGTGGAATGAGCTTCCAGTGAAGGTGGTGGAGGCAGGTTCGTTTTTATCATTTAAAAATAAATTGGATAGTTATATCGACGGGAAAGGAATGGAGGGTTATGGTCTGAGCGCAGGTATATGGGACTAGGGGAGAATACGTGTTCGGCACGGACTAGAAGGGTCGAGATGGCCTGTTTCCGTGCTGTAATTGTTATATGGTTATATGGTTATATGGTTATTTAGACTCCATCATTTACTGAGCTCATGACATAGCAAAGCATCACCTGAGACTTGTCACAGTTCCTCTGTGTTCCTCAGCTGGCTTTTGGGAAACCTACAGAATCCGGTCAGAATGTATGCACCTTTCTTATTTAATGCTCTGCCCATGAACCGAGGTACAGTGTCAAGCTTTGCTTTGCATGCTATATAATCAGATAAGTCTATACAAGCAAACTCAATGCTAGCTTTTTTTACAAGAGGGCTTGTATACAAAAACAGGGATATAACGTTAAGGGTCTATAAGGCTCTGGTCAGGCCGCATTTGAATATTGTGAGCAATTTTGGGCACCATATCTGAGGAAGCATATGCTGGCTCTGGAGAGGGTTCAGAGGAGGTTTACAAGAAAGATCCCAGGAATGAGTAGGTTAACCTATGATCAGTGTTTATCGGCGCTGGGCCTGTACTCGCTGGAGTTTAGATGAATAAGTGTAGACCACATTGAATCGTACAGAATAATGAACGGCTTGGATAGAGTGGATGGGGAGAGGATGTTTCCACTAGTGGAAGAGTTTAGGACTAGATGTCATAGCCTCAGAATTAAAGGACGTTCATTTGGAAATGTGTTGAGAATAAATTTATTTCGTCAGAGGGTGGTGAATCTATGATTTTCTTTGCCACAGAAGGCTGTGGAGGCCGGCAGTGGATATATTTAAGGCAGAGATAGATAGTTTCTAGATTAGCACATGTCAGAGGATATGGGGAGAAGGCAGAAGAAAGACTTGCTGGGCCGAAAGGCCTAATTCTACTCCTATTATTATGACCATATTATAATCAAGTCAATCTCAAGGACAATATGTGGAGTAAAGTGCAAGATACAGATTGCAGAATGTATCTCTCAGCATTGTAACACATCAGTTCCAAAAACAGTCTATGGTAACATTGAACATTCATGTGTAATTCATGTTTACAGGGATATGGGTCGAACACAGGCTGGTAGTACGAGTGTATGGGGCATGGGCGTGGACAAGTTGGGCCAGAGGTCCTGTTTCCATGCTGTATGACTCTATGTCTGAAGCCCCCATCCCCTGCACCAGCTCCTGAGCCACCTACTGATCTGCACTGTCTTCCTCTTACTTGTCTCTTGAACACGGGGCACAAGAGGTGTGATCCCTTATCTCCGTGTCTCCCACTCCCCTGACTTTCAGTCTGAAGAAGGGGTTTGTCCCGCTGAGTTACTCCAGCATTTTGTGTCTACCTTCGGTTTAAACCAGCATCTGCAGTTCCTTCTTGCACAGAGTGAGATTATATGACTGGAGTTACATTTTAACCACCTGTCTCACTCCCTGCCTCATCTCCCTCATAGCCACTAGGGGCGCTGCATTGAAGGCAGCCTCTGCCGAAAGTCTGTCCGTTTTTTCTATCTTTTTTCATTTTAGTTTGTCTAAACTGTTTGTTTTGGGGATTCTTTCGTTTTTCTATGTGGGGGAGGGGAGGAGGGTAAGGGGAAACCGCTTCTCTGTCGCTTCCTGGCGAGGATGCAACTATTTCTCCGAGTCGCGACCTCGCCCCCCCCCCCTCTTCGCGGTCTACCAACTGGATCGGAGCGGCCTTTCCTACCGGAGACCGGGGACCGGACCAGAGCTTCGGCAGCGGCGGCGCAGCGCTGGATTCACCGTAGAGCGGGCGATACCTAACTGGATCGCCGTTTGAAGCTCCGGAGCGTTGGGCCGCGATGTTGAACCCCGCTCCAACATCGCGGGGCTGGGTTCATAGAGCTCCCAGCGCGGGCGGCGCTGACCGACATCAAGGAGTCCCTGGGGCCCTTTGCCGAGGGCGGCCAGCGGGAATCTCCGCCCGGCGCGGCTTGGGGACATCGGGAGCCGCGGCCGATTCGGAGGTCCAAGCTGCTGAGGTTGGCCTCCCATTCTAACGTTGGAGTACCAACATCCCGGCGAGCGGGCCTGAGCGCCGGGCTGCCTGTAGTGGCGACTGCGGAGGGGTCTTGAGGCCCCAATCATGGGTGAACATCGAGAACATCAGAGGAAGATGACTGACTTTGGTGCCTTCCCTCACAGTGGGAAACTTTTGATTCTGCTGTGTGGGGATGTTTTATGTTGAACTCTATCGTGTGTTGTGTTCTTTATTTTATTGTATGGCTGTATGGTGATTACATTTCACTGTATCAACTGGTACATGTGACAAATAAATGTATCTTGTATCTTGTACCTTGTCATTGCTAGAAATATGTAATATGAGCTCTGGCTGCTCACCTCCCCCTTTCAGAATATAAACATAGAAACACAGAACATAGGCGCAGGACAAGGCTATACGGCCCTTGAGCCAGCACCACCATTCAACATGATCATGGCTGATCATCCAAAATCAATACCCCATTCTTGCTTTCTCCCCATCTCCCTTGATTCCGTTAGCCCTAAGAGCTATATCTAACACTTTCTTGAATACATCTGGTGAATTGGCCTCCACTGCCTTCTGTGCCAGAGAATTCCACAGATTCACAGCTCTCTGGGTGAAAAAGGGTTTCCTCACCTCAGTCCTGAATTGCCTTCCGCTTATTCTTAAACTGTGACCCCCCCCCCCCCTGGTTCTGGACTTCCCCAACATCGGGAACATTTTTCATGCATCTAGCCTGTGCAATCACCTTAAGAAACATATATCTTTCATATTCCCTCTCATCCTAAATTCCAGTGAATAGAAGCCCAGTCGATCCATTCTTGCATCATATGTCAGTCTCGCCATCCTGGGAATTAACCTGGTGAAGCTACGCTGCACTCCCTCAATAGCAAGAATGTCCTTCCTCAAAGTAGGAGACCATAAAGCACACAATACTCCTGGCGTGTTCTCACCAGGGCCATGTATACTGCAGTAGGACCTGCCTACTCCTATATTCAAAACCTCTCGCTATGAAGGCAAACATGCCATTAGCTTTCTTCTCTGAATGATGTACCTGCATGCTTACTTTCAGTGGCTGATGTACAAGGATACCCAGGTCTCGATGCACCTGTCCTTTTCCAAACCTGATACCATTCAGATAATAATCTGCCTTCTTGTTCTTGCCATCAAAGTGGATAACCTCACATT